>CAOLHI010005993.1:0-46994 GCA_948474755.1 Ctenosaura bakeri | reverse complement strand
TGGTCCTGTCAAAGTGAAGCAACCATCTCTCCCAGCTGTTGCAGGGGAATAGCAACATCACTCATGAGGCTGTTCCTTCAGAAATATCCCTATCAATTCCCTTTTGTGAGAGAACAGACCGTGTAACATGCGTTGATCATCTAAACTGGCATGCTGCCATCAGGTGTGATGGTATATATCATTACATTGGCAATATTAAAGTAATGTTTAGATGGAATTCCAATCATGTTCTATATATAGAATGACAGAGGGATGTTCTCTTGGCTGCCTCAGGTAGGAAAACATCTTGGTCTAGTCCTGATAAGCATGCTGTCCCTTTAATCCTTTCCTCTCGAAGTGGATGTCAGTTAAGGTTTTCCATTTATCTTCTGCAGAGAATGGTGGCAAATTTGGAAAAACAACAAGCTAGGAGAAAAGATGTAATTCTGTTCTCCACATATGCTGATCTTTATCTTGATATGAGTCCTGTATACTAACAAGGCAGAGGGAGGGGATGATAGAAAATGTTGGTTAGCTTCATGCTACATGCTGTGGATTTGAGGTAGCTTATAATTTTGATTGACTCCAAGAGTATAATTCCTACAAGTTCTTATAAAATTTTGATAAAATGTATTTTATTTTCTTTATGTATTATAAGGCATTCTTTTCTATGACAGTGCACATAATAGTAAAAATAATTATTGCAAAGTACAAAAGCAGCAGGAAAACAAAATTAAAACTAGCAGAATCAATCAAATGGTGTTAGAACCAGTTTCAGGATAATGTATGAAAGCAGCAAGACTTTCCAATGAGTGTGATTAGAGATATCACTCTATTATTATTAATCTGAGTTAATCATTTACTATAAAGGTGAAACAAGAAGAATTTGTATACAAGAAATAGAGGAGAGAAAGAATGGGACTGTGTGATTCTGTGGTTCATTTTTCCTCTCTCTGAACATATTTTTACTTTTGCAATGAGCCTCAGTTGGAGTTATCTGCTTCTAGAATACGAATAATAACACTGTGAGACCAATTACAATAAAATCATGATTTATTTATTGAAATCATAAACAGAACTGGTGGCTAGCTGAAAGATGCTTTGACAAAGGTTGACATGGCTGTCACCAACAAAGATTCTGAAATAAACTGAACTGGAAGTGTAATTTTACATTAAAGCTAGTGATTGTCACTACTTTAGAGGGAACAGAACAGGCCATGTGGCACAAATACAGCATTATCTTCTAGCCACTCCCTCAAACCATTTGCCTTGAGGCTTCAGTTGATTCACTCTGCCTTATGGTAAGGACAGTCACACTAGAGCTATACCAAAAAATGTGGATAGTGATTTTGGGAGTGGAACATGAGCTGAGTTAGTGCAATGTGACTTTCTGGCATGAAAGCATTGTCCTATACTAGACAAAAGATAATATATTTTCATTATTCTTCCATGAATGCTAGAATCTTCAAAATGTTGAAGAAGCACTATTAATACTTGTTGTTGCTGCTTCTGTTGTTGTTGTTGTTGATTATGATGTTGTTGTGCGCCTTCAAATCATTTTCCACTTAATGAGGAACCTACAACAAAACTATCACTGGACTTTCTGGGGCTGAGAATGTGTGATGCACCCACAGTCACACAGTTGGTTTCCATAGGAGACTGATTAATCAGACCTAGTCTCCAAAGTCATAGTCCAACACTCAAACCACTATATCACACTATTTATACTTTCTCCTATACATCATCAAATGGGATGTAGTCATTGGGCTGTTCGTTTTATTTAAACACACTTTTTAAAAACCACCATCATTGCTGCCACCACTGAAATGCCAATATTGTTTTACAAATGATGCTTGTTCTGCCAAATAAAAATGTTAACCATTATTTAATAGTCCTTTTCAAATGCATAAAGCCCAGTGCCAGCATGCTGGTTTCAGTTGGTGGAGCTTCACTGATTTTCATTTCTGAGAGCAGGAGAGGATGGACTGAAGGGACCATTATTGCAGGGTACTTAAATCAAAGCTGAAATAATTACAATAAGCAAGACATTTTTTTAAAAAAAAATCAGGTCTTCACTGTAGAGCTCACTTTAATGTCAGTGAGGCCTTTGCTCTTATACCCATCAATTTCTAGTAGTTAGAAGCTGGAGTTCTCTCAGAAGCTTCACCTTTGACACGAGGGCAAGAATTCTAGTAAAGGTGGCTATGTCCTTCAAACTATATCTCAGAAGATATGTTCAGAACAGTGAACTCTGCAAAGCCTAAATTTCTTATCAAAGATGGCATATTAGTGGTGCATTACTCCTCAAATGGTTAAAATAAAGACCAAGTAGTATTTCATATAAGTTAGGAAAGACTACCAGGCATTAAGTAACATTGCAAGTCAATTGCCAAAGGCTGCTAAATTACAAATATTGAAACTGGGTATAAAATAGAAAAAGATTGAATGCTCATGGTACCAAAATGATACACAAGGTACAATTTCAATGATAAATTAGACGAATGCTTGATTAGATGACTACATACTGTTTACAATTTGTGTATATGTTCCTTCAAGTTGCCTGTTGACTTATGGTGACCCCATTAATTTCATAGGGTTTTCTTGGTAAAGAAATACCCAGAGGTGGTTTTGCCAGTTCCTTCTTCTGAAATACAGGCTGCAGCTCCTAGTGTTTATTGGCAGTCTCTCATCCAAAAACTATTTGCACATGTATATAGCATGTGTGTATATGTTTGACAAATTAGATTAATACTTCAGGAAAATGGATATTCGGCCACAAAAGTTTATGCTGTCATTAATTTATTAATGAGCATTTAAGGTGCTACAAACCAATCAGTATTGCACTCCTATAATGCTAACACAAATAGGAGCATGCTCGTTCTCAGAATTACACAAATTAAGGCCATTTCCAGACTACTCTGTTACAGTGCTATTATTCCATTTTCAATCTCCTGTTGAATCTTGGGGTTTGCAGTTTAGGACAGGGGATTTAGAATTCTCAGCCAGAAAACTCTTTGGTCTCAGTAAACTACAAACTCCAGCATTCCACAGGATGTTGAAAGTGCAATAATAGCACTATAACAGTGTAGTGCAGAAATGACCTAAGAGTACCTTTTTTCCTCCTAGAGGCACAGTGAGATATTCTGGGTGACTACTCCACAAACTTTCCTAGAAGCCTGTGATGCTCTTTCTTATAATGTATCAAAGGATGTTTGAGAAAGCCTTTTGCCTCTATGGAAACAAACAAATCTCTTTCCCAGCAGCAAGACTCACAGTGCCTTGGAGAAAGAGAAGAATATTGATGGCAGCTTCCTTTTGAATAAACTAATTAGCAGCCAGTAATCTTGAAGTTTATTTTCCTTTCTTTAGACCAGATCCTAGAATTCAGGTGTTTTCTATGCAATATCAAAATTGTGAGTGTAGTACTTTCATTGTAGATGTTATTATATTGCACAGGACCCACATGATCCTCACATATTTGACTCAAATGATGCATTACTTACAGAATATCTGTATGTCTGTATGTATTATTTATATAGTTTTTCAATAGAGTATACTACATTTGCAAATCTTTTTCTCCATATTATTCCTCCTGAAGTTCTCTGCTGGCCTAGACATAAAAGCTGATATCAGGAAGCTCAGATAAAATATAAGTTACTGTGTTTCATCTGCATGTAACCTTTCACCCCAAAAAACAAAATGAGACCTTGGGGCAGACCTCCAAGGCCATTGGTACAACACCCCAGAACTCTAGATTTATGCTTGCTTAGAACTGTGCCTCTAGAACTTCTAGAACTTTCTCCAATTAAAGGCTATTTGTCCCTGCCCCCATTGTATTTGGTCTTAAGTAGTATTGCCTGAAAAAGGAAGTGACCTTCTGCTTTCAACAAAGTTGTGCCCAGGGAGAAAGCATCTCTGTGGATCTCCTCTGTTATCGTTGCAACAATATGCATTTTTCTTGTATTCATACAATCCTGTGTAATACAAAAGAAGCTTAGGTCTGGTTGTCTAGTGGCAAAAAAAAGTCTAGTTGTCAGATAACACATATTACAGTCCCTCCCTTCTCCTTTTTCCTCTAGTTTTAAAGGAAATGAATTAGGGCTAGCGTCAGCCCTTTTAAGATTGCATCCCTCTCCTAAAAATGGGGGTGCGGGCAATGGAAAGATCTGTGAAATTCCCTATTCCTGTCCTCAAAGTCTGGATTGGACTAAGCCTTGAGTTGACTGAGTACATTTGCCAATCTTTAAACATTAGCATTATGCAAACTCATTGGTGTCTATGATTAGTCTCTATGATTCTATGATTCTCATACCTATGATATGAGGTATAATTTCATAGCATAGATTTATTGTTTTTGCTTTTAGCTTTGTATATTTCAGTTGCATTGTGTGCTGAGTCTTCTTTAAGAAATAAAAAAATGAATAAATATCAACCACTACCCCCCAAATCCATTTATGTGGGTTTTTTCCTCCTTCTCAGGAAATGTGCCCAAGGTGTTAAATGTAGTGCTTGAAGATGTAACATCATCTCAGCTCAACTATTGTAGTTCAGAAAGCAAGTTGAAGCCTTGAATTAATCATTTGGGTAGAGTTTTATACTTGCTCTTGGTAAAAGGATATTTAAAACAAAGACAAAAATCAACAGAGATTTTTTTTCCTCAAAAAAATAACAAAGTTATGGAACCATGGTCCCTGTTCCTCCAAAGAACATTGTTGGGAGCTGTGACACAGATCAGATCCTCACGCTAATCTATTTCCATTTCCAGATTTATCAAGGCAAGGCTGAACAGGTATTAACTGCTTTCCCATCAAAGAAAAACTTCAGTGAAGAAGTGAAACAGTCAACTTCAAGGAGATAATTTAGCACCAGATCAAAGCCCTTTAGGGAAATATTTACATTTTACCAGTTTACTCGGAGAAACATCTCTGGGAAATCTTTAGATTTCATGTCATACACCCCCAAACACACACATGCACCTGCACACACACACACACACTGACAGAAACATTGATGCCAGAGTTCACAGCAGTGATTTAATCATCGGCCATTTCAGCCTCTGGCAACCCAGTCTTGAAAAAAATAATCAATAGCTACCTTCTCAGCTGTATTACAGGCTCTGTGTGTGTGTGTGTGTGTGTGTGTGCATGAGCACGCGCACATGCGCGCGCATGTTTGTGTGTGTTTCACTACTTCTCTTTACAAAGATATTAATTTGTATATATTTTTATGACCTGACCTTTTTTATTCATTGGTCTTAAAGCATGGTGGGCTAGTTTATTCTAAGAATTGCTTTCACACCCATTTTCCTGTTATCATTATTGATTGACCTATACAGGCCTTTTTCTCATGCATCAAAGCATTTAGCAGACTTCCAAACTACATGCGCATGAGGGCTGTTTTAATGCAGCCATTGCTTGAACATAGTTCCCAAAGGGAAGCATGCAGCAGCACACTTTAATGGCTGAAATTATGTAACTATTAGAACAACAACAACAACAACAACAACAACAACAACAACAAGCTCAGTGAAGGCAAAGCTAACTGAGTGAGTCATTGCTATCTTCTCTTTTTCTCTTTTTTTTTATTTCAGTCACAAGGCAGAAGCAGCTCCACTAAGCTCCATTTCAGTAGATACAATTCAAGCCTATGAGTCCATCAGTATTACTATTAAAAAAAAAAGATTTACCTACTCTACCACCATAAAAGCTTTAATATTTTATACCATCAGTTTTCAAGAAAACTTGGGAAACCTGTTGAGCAGCAATGGTTGTGTACCTGCTTCTAAAGTTAGAAATGTGCCAAAGGTCAGGGATGTAGCTATATAGTGGATGAGGTAAAATGAGAGAACTACTCCTAAATAGGAATTCTGCCCCCCAAAATTACATTTTCCTTCAGTTCCCAGACTTCTGTCATCATAGAGAGTGAGACATTCACACATAGAATTCATACATTCGTTATATCTGTGTTCCTTGGTAACTTTACCTTCAATTTTTCACTGCATGTCTAAACAGAATTTCTAAATTCTCGACTTAACTTTTAAGGTATTCAGAGCTAGAAATCTGGAAACTGAAGGAAAAATTCATTGGGGGATATAGAATTCTTATAGAGAGGCAATGTTCTCCTTTGGTCCCATCTATTCCTACAAGGGTTGACATTTGATTCAATGAGCAACTGACCAAAGAAGGGCCCTTTTCGCACGGGCTTTCTGTCGCGCGATGGCCCCGTGAGCCTCGCAGGAGTGGGAGCATTGCTCTGCACGACGCACTCCCACTTCCGCCGCTCTAACGGAGCTGACGCTGTGCGAGCACGTATTTTTTGATTTTCGCCTGAAAGCGAAAATCACCCGCACTCGCGCTGCGCTCCCGGCGCCCACACGCACTTACCTCCTGTGCGGAGCGTCGGGGAGGTAGCCGGGTCGAGCTTCCTTCCCTCCGCCCCTGCGGAAGGAAGGGGCGAGGCGGGGAGCTAGTGTGACGGACGCAATACCTCCTGCTTTGTGCGCACGCAGGGGGAAGGACGCGAGAGCCTCCTGCTTTGCGGGGGGCAGATGCGGCAGCCTCCTGCTTTGCTGGGGGGGTGGACGCCGCCTCCGGGAGGCTGCCGCTTCCCCGCTCGTTCCTTCGCCTGCGGAAGGAAGGAGGGGGGAAACGGCAGCCTCCCGGAGAAGGCTTCTTGCGCAAGTCGCCCTCCCCCTCTTGCGGTAGAAGCCTTAATGCGAAAAGGGCCAAGGTGTAGAATACAGAGAGATGACTATGGGATGTGTACCTTAAACTTTCCCATTAAGTCAGTGAAGGACAAGTGTGAATCTGTCATGGGAGACATAGTAGCCTGTGTGGACAGATCTTTGGAAAAAGAACCTTTAGAAGTAGAGCACAAGATCTCCTGAGTGATTGGATAATTGGGTAAATGGTCCCAAATAGTAGTCCCACTATGCAGAGCCTTCAAGGACACCCACCTTCATCCTTCTGTCAATGTATGATGAAGTCCAGCATAAGGCAGTGGCATCCAGACAGGAGTCAGCACTGAGTGTTGCATGAGCAGCTAGTAGATTGTCAGCCGTTCACCAAGAAGGTACTTTAAAGCTTGGCTCCTTTAACAGCAAAGAGCAGGGCAGGTGGAAATACAGAGCTGGCGGCACTTCCCAGAGCCTAAAAATCAAGCCTGGCTCAAGAGGAAACCACTGCCAAGCCCCAAGCCAATAGCAATTGTTATGCTCTAGGGAAAGCAGACTAGACTGCAAGGGTAGTCTAGCTGGTTGAAAAGCTCCTTGCTTAACCCACTGTTTGAGTAGACATCTAGTGTGCACTTGGAGGGCAGCTGCCTAATGGGCAAACTCACTGAAGCAGAGTACCCAGCTAGAGTCTGAGGGCCGTTCCACACTACACTGTTATAGTGGTTTTATTTCACTTTCAACATATTGTGGAATTCTGGAGTTTTCAATTTACTGAGGCCAAAGAGTTCTCTGGCTGAGAACATGCCATTCCTAAACTGCAAACTCCAAGATTCCATAGTATTTTGAATAATAGGACTATAATAGTGTAGTGCGGAAAGACCCAGAGTTCCTTTCCCAAATACTTGAGTCTTTGCTTAACTATTTAGGAAAACTACTGTCCTTCTCCATGGGTCAAATCCCACACATAAACATACAGCACCAAAGATCCCCAATCCAGGGTCAAATCTTGCACATATTTTCAGACCCAGAAGCCCTAGTGTTGGACCACATCCTGCTAAAACTAGATGTCTAGAAAAAAGGCTTTACTTCTCTGTTCCAGAAAGTATATCCTCTCAGTCCTTCCTCCTAGGGGGCTTGATTGGTCAGATACAGATCCCATAATTTTATGACAGTTTTGTGACTGGTAAACGGATAGAAGCTAGTAGGTATGACATGCCCTTCTACATGAGCTCATCTTCTTATTTCCATGCAGAAAACTGCTTCCAACCAGACTTCTCTGAAATCTGTGGCTTTATTTTCATCCCTCAGCTTTATTATTCTAAAGAGTCAAGACTGATTTCTACCTACAACTACAAGATATATATTGCTCAAGTATATTCAGTGGCAAATATGGAATCTTCTGGGACTTAGCCATGGCAGAAAGAGGAATTAAAGTCAAGATCTCTAGTTCCTTTTAGCCACAAAAGCATGCCTTCCTTGTACATCTTACTAATGTGTCTGAGTGTCCCCAGAGGTCTTTCATCCAAACACTGACCAAGCTCGACTTTACTTAGCTAATGAGATCTGACGAGATCATGGCTCAAGGAGGTATGGCTGCAAAAACCGCATTAAACATGTCAATGCAGGTGATTCTCCTAGTATATAAATTGACAGTGGAAGCTTAGCTTGTATTGCATTGGAAATCTATTAACATTTGAAGTAGTTTGCTTGAATTAAAGGCCTTAACAGAATTACAATTACTTTCCTTCTCCTTTGACAACTTTGCAACTATTGTTTTGTTTTGCTTCTTGCCTTTCCCTCTCAGAAAGTTTTATAAATAAAAGGACATTTTCCAAATGCTTGAAAAAACACAAGCCTGTATTCAAAGATACAGTGGGTTGCTTTTTTTCAGGGATGACAATTCACAAGATGTGATAATGGGGCTTCCCATTATCTAGACTTAGCTAAAAGGGGGACATTGCCCTCTTCAGGTAAACCAAGGGTTAATAAGGTGTTGGGGATTAGATTACATCATAGGTCATGTGGTCAGCATCATAGGTCACAGGGTGAGACTTGACTAATCAAAAAAGGAAAGAGGTGAGCATCTTCAGGATGCTTCCAGATGCTTCCAAGGAGAAGTTATAAAACTTCTTGGAGGCCATGTGGCAGAGAGATAACAAAGGGATAACAACCAAGGTACCTCCTCGAGGGGGGTTCTGTGCCAGTAGCAGACTGGAGGTCATAGGCCTCGCCTCCTGGCCCTTCCTTTAGAACATCTAAGCCTAGGAACAACTGTGAGTAATTAGACTAAAGTTATCTAGTCGCGTTAGGGACTTTTCTGTTATTTTGGAGGCTGGCTGATCTAAAGAATGTATCTGTGCTTTTATATCTGTTCTTTTTGTAACTACTTGTACTAAGCGTGCCTGGGAGGAGGGGGCTTCCCATGTGTGGTAATTTGCCTTGTTTATTTCCCTACCTTTAATAAATACTTTCTGTAAAAGACCCTGTTTCTCTCCTTCCCACGCCAAGCTAGGTAGACTGGGGGAAAAGGAAGATCCTTAAGCTTAGGGATGTACGTGGTTGGACAGGGTCCCGCTGTACTGTCCAAGTGTCCAGATCATTCATAATTCGGAGGGTGTTGGCAGCGAAGATGAATTAATAGCTAAAAATCATAAAAGGCTGGAAAATACGTCCCAGCAGCGCATGGTGTCATTTTCCAGCTTCACACAAGATAACAATGCAGAATTTTTCTAACACATTATTGACAGTCCTCTCCTCCCCCCATACACATTTCTGTTAGTAAACCCAACAAAATACATTTATGCTGCTTATTTCTACCAGAATCATCTGGTATTGTTTTTAGTCAAGTAAACTACTTTGAGGGTCCCTATAGTGCATGCTCCCAAAGGTAATATAATATCACTTGATAAATCATACAGTCTACTGTATACTCTCCCTTCTTACAGTGTAGTTACATTGTGGAGGGGGCAGTTGGTGGAGTTTGAGAAGCTGAAGAAGATTTGTATGGATTCAAACTCCAGAGGAATCTGGGACAAACTTTAATTTTGAGAGTCAACCTGCTATCCAAATGACTCAAAATTTAACTGTCTCTGCTATATTTTAAAACTAAGCTAATTCCTTGAGTGCTAATCCTTCGTAGCTAAAATGATACCATCTATGCCTAAGAGAGGGGTCTGTCAGCAGATTGAGAAAGACCCCACATTTGCCAGAAATACAAAATAAGTTTTTTGAATGTATGGAACTCCAAACAGCTCGGTACTGACTGAACAAATTCAGTGGTCACAGAACAAATAGCTCCTGCTATGGGAGAAATGGAAAACTAGACTGGAGGTGATAGGAAGGAACAGAACAGCAATTTCTTTTTGGTGGGGAGAGGGGAATGACATGTTAGCAGATTGCATGGAACCTTCAACAGAAACAGTCTACACTTTTTTTTTTTTTGCAAGTTCCATAGGTTCTTCACTAACTTTTAGTCAATTATAACCATCCCAATGGTATTTTGTGACTATGCAACAGAACTTATAGGGCAGTTGGATTCTTTTTTCATGCACTTAAGTCTCCCTTTGCTAAAAAGAGGAACCAGCACCTGGAAAATCAGGATGTTCGTTATGCAGAACACAAAAGCAATCCATTAGCAATGGCAAAATGAAAGGACTTACAACTGCAGAGATAGTCTATCCTCAGTTTCCTCACAAAAGATAATGATGTTGTGATTATCTACCCTGCCTCCTCAAAAAAAAAAAAAAAAAGTAAAAAAAATCACTTTTAATATGCTAGTTTCTTAAAATCTATTGTACATAGGTGTCAGAGTAAAAAATGAAGTGAAGAACTATATAATTCCATGGTTTATGCAGCTTGAAAAGGAAACATCTGGGGGACAGCAAGGTTCTTGCAAAGCAATGCACCTCAAGCTATCTGATGTGAAGGTGGTTGTTCTCATTGTTGTTGCTGCTGCTGCTGTATGCCTTCAAGCCATTCGCGACTTATGGCAACCCTAAGGCAAGCATATCACAGGGTTTTATAGGGCTGAGTGTAACACAACCAAGGCCACCCTAGTGGGTTTCCATGACCAAGCAGAGAATTGGACCTATGTCCATTTCCACACTACACTGTTCTGGAGCTATTATTCCACTTTCAACCTCCTATGGAATCTTGGGGTTTGCAGTTGAGGGAGGGGTATTTAGACTTCTCAGCCAGAGAGCTCTTAGGCCTCAGTAAACTACAAACCCCAGAATTCCACAGAATGTTGAAAGTGGAATAATAGCACTATAACAGTGTAGGGTGGAAATGGCCTTGGTCTCCAGGGTCTTAGTCCAGTGCTTAAAGCACTACACCATGCTGGCTGACCAGCAATGCTTTCCCCAAATATTTCAAGGACTGGTATTATATTTGAGTATATTGACTTCTTTCTTTCTTTCTTTCTTCTTTCTTTCTTTCTTTCTTTCTTTCCTATAAACTCATCAGGGACTGGCAGCTATGGCTCATGCACCAGTACTAGTCCACAGACTGCTACTTTGAGCACTGTAAAACACATTTGTTTGAAGATAGCTTTTTAATAGTTTGTTAAGGCTGACTCCACACATATTGCTTATGTTCTGTTGCAGAAGCAGCAGCGGAGTTTGGAGTGTGTGGAGGGGGGGTGGGGGGCATGGCTATGGTGTGTGTGGCTGTGGTGTGTGGGAGTGTGGCCACAGTGCATGGGGGCATGGCCGTGGCACACGGGAGCATGGCTACAAGCTGGGACGCCCCAAAAGCATTGCCACAAACTGCCCCCTTCACCCCGATCTTATGTGACTGTGCAGAAAGAAACTTGTTTAACCTCTTATAAGCACTTTGACAGATTAGAGAGTTGGGCCAAAGCTAACACTGTGAGTTTCAACAGAGAGAAATACAAGGTCGTACACCTAGGCAGAAAAAATGATATGCACAAATATAGGATGGGAGACACCTGGTTGGACAACAGTATATGTGAAAGGGATCGAGGAGTCTTAGTAGACCACAAGCTGAACATGAGTCAGCAGTGTGATCCGGTAGACAAGAAAGCCAATGTGATTCTTGGTTGCATCAATAGGAGCATGGTGTCTAGATTGAGAAAAGTAATAGTACCACTTTATTCTGCTTTGGTCAGACCTCATCTGGAATACTGTGTCCAGTTCTGTGCACCTCATTTCAAGAATGATATTGACAAGCTGGAACATGTCCAGAGGAGGGCCACCAAAATGGTGAAGGGTCTCGAATCTATGCCTTATGAGGAGTGGCTTAGGAAGCTGGGTATGTTTAGTCTGCAGAAGACAATGTTAAGGGAGGACATGGTAGCCATGCTCAAATATTTGAAAGGCTGTCATATCAAAGAGAGAACAGGCTTGTTTTCCACTGTTCCAGAAACTAGGACAAGGAGCAATAGATTCAAGCTACAGGAAAAAAAGATTCTACCTGAACCTCAAGAAGAACTTCCTGATGGTCAGAGCTGTCTGGCAGTGGAATATGCTGCCTCAGAGTGTGGTGGAGTCTCCTTCTTTGGAGGTTTTTAAGCAGAGGCTGGATGGTCATCTGTTGGGAGTGCTTTGATATGTGTTTCTGCATGGCAGGGGGTTGGACTGGATGGTCCCTGTGGTCTCTTCCAACTCAAGAATTCTATGATTCTATGACACAAAAATATGTAAGAATTAAATAGGATCAGCCCTGGTTACTATTTGGATGGGAAACTACCAATGAATACCAGGTGTCGTAGGCTGTATTTCAGAAGAAGAAACTGGCAAAACCACTACTGAGTATTCCTTGCTGAAGAAAACTCTGTGAAATTAATGAGATCGCCATTAGGTGACAGGTGAGTTGAAGTAACAGATGCACATGCACGCACGGGCGTGCACACACACACAAATATGTATATGTATGTGTGTGTGTGTGTGTGTGTATATATATATATATATATTGGCAAAGTTTAAATCTCATGCACTGGGATGCCACAAACATGCATTTTATGAGTTGTATGATATTTTATGACTCCAAAGGAAATTACAATGCATTGCATGTCCAATGATAGTAAGATAGTCAGATCATTAAATAAAGAAACAAATAAACATTCATTTCTTGATTCGTGCAGTATTTCCTGACTCAAACAAATTTTGGTCTTTTTCTTCAGTATGGAAGAAATTTCAGTTTCCTTTGAATGGAGCCAATTTACTCACAACCAGAACATCCTACTTCTGTTTTACAGCATCATGGTTTGCTGAAAAATAGCATGGGACTCTGTTCTTGCCCCAATATGTGATATTGGCTGGGCAAAAATATTCCCCAGTGTTAAGAAGCAATAGATTTTGTTGGGGACAATATTTGTCTCCCCAATTTTTGATATTTATAGAAAAACAGTTTACATGATCAAAATTCAGGGACAGTATTTATAACTCTGGAGATAACAATGTCACAGAATACCTACATTATAGGTAATTCTGTGGATTCTTTGGGACTAAAATGTCCTATCTTAGTGAATGAGTTTGTTTATTTCTATTCCTCTGTTCCTCTGCCTAAGGGTGTTACCCATAGGGATCTCTCAGAGATCATCTGGATGGATGGATGGATTAAAATATTTATACAATACCCTTTATTATGGGTTCTCAGGGTAGCATACAATGTAAAAATTCAAGATTTATTAAACAAGACAACAATTAAAACAAATTTAAAAGCATGTGGATGTACATTCTGGGATAAATTAGTCCCCAAAGCCTTTAATAAAAAGGTATATTTTTCCCTGGAATCAAAATGAAACCAATGTTGACACCAATCAGACCACCAAGAGGAAGACATGCCACAATTGGAGTGCCACATCCACAAAAGGCTGGTGCAGCTCCACCACGCCTATGCCCAGAAACACATGAAAGATCCTCAATCCATCACAAAAGCTAATGCTGTGGCCTCTGAGGGAGGGAAGAAAAGTCAGTATCTCCTGGACTTAATTCCCCCCCACACACTGGGCCTTTCCACATGTGGGGGGGGGAACGCCTGAAAATGGAGCTTACTGGCTTTGTTTTCCAGCCAGCCGAGTCTTTCGCCGTGAGGAGCAGCGTGAGTTCACTGCTCCACAGTCCTCCAGTGTCCCAAATGGCGGCTTCCGGTTGGTGGAGGCTCTCCACCAAATCTGCCTGCAAATCTGCTCTGGAGCCGGGCAAAGGAGCTACATGGCTTCACTCACTCCTTGCTTTTTAAAAACCTCAAAAAAGAGGTTTTTAAAAACCACGCTGCACAAGCAGTTCTGATCTAACAGAACTGGACTGAGGTGTGGATCTACAGAAGGTAGTCCACCCCAGTCTACTCAACGGTGCAGAAGAACTCCGTTGGAGGTTGCTCTGCACCATTTTAAATTCCCAGTGCAGAAATGGCCACTGTCCTGCCCCTTTCCTTTTGTGTCTTGTCTTAATTAGATTATAAGTCTGAGTGCAGGAAACTGTGCTGTTGGTCTTTTACCTGTAAAGCACCATGTACAGTGATGGTCTATATAAAGAGGAGGAGGAGGGGAAAGAGGAGGAGGAGGAGGGCCTCTGCCATAACCTCCCACTTCATATTGCAACCATTGATGGGATTACAGAATATAGAAAAGGGCCCCTGCTGTAGACCTTATTTCTTGGATAGATATACATATGGAGAAAATATAATATTGTAACAAAGAAGTATTAATGCCCAGGTTTGGATCATAGTACAACTAGCATGACCATACCAACTTTCCTGTCACTTTTTAGAATTTTGACCATATGATACCAGGTTTCTTTATGATAATAACTGATGTGTATCTAACCATATCAACAGTTGCTCAAGAATCCTTTGACTCTGGTTATGGGGGGGAGGCAATTTGGACTATGAGAAACCCATACATTGCCAATTTCCTATTAAAAGGCTCATATTCAGTCAAGTGAATGTGCAATCTATTATTCAGCATATTGAGAGCCCAATTAGAATGCACTGAATATTGATGCATGTTTTGTGACAGATGTTGTTGAAAATATATATTAGACTATTTATAACTGACAGTAAGAAAACCTGTCAGAGCTGCCAATTCTTTAAAAATATTCATTCATTCATTCATTCATTCATTCATTCATTCTATTTTTAAACCATCTAATAACTAAAGTCCTCTGGATGGTATATAAATACAGATATAAATTAGATATAAATTTTACAGATATAAACACAGATATACAGATATAAATAAAATACAGATATAAATTATAAGGAAATGGCAAAATATAAAGGGGCACAATTTAAGGGCAAAGTTTTTAAAAAATTGCACCAAACAACAAACCCACAGTAGAATTGAAATCAAAGAGGACAAAATTGCAGAAGATTAAAAGCATTGAATTATCTGCTAAAATTCCTGAGAGGATAAAATAATCCTGAGCCTTGTGTCAAAGAGATCTTAATGTCAGGCCATCTGAGTGAAAAAGGTGTAGTTCTCACACTATTAGTTGGGGGATTGAAGGTTTTTTGCCTGATGCTTGTCAGTCTGTTGTTGTGCACCTTCAAGTCATTTCTGATTTATGGCAATCCTAAGGTAAAGCTACCATGGGCTTTTTTGAGGCTGAGAGGGTATGATGTGCCCAAGGTCACCCAGTGGGTTTCCATGGGCATGTAGGGAATCAAACTGTGGTCTCCTGAGTCTAACACTCAAACAACTGCACCATGCTGGCTATCTCAGTCAGTCTAGAGTTTAAAGAACTTTACCATTTTCATCACAAAAACTCCAAAGGATGAAAACAACAGTATTGCCCAGTAAGGAGATCAACATCAATAATACCCTTAAGAATATCTTAAGCTTTAGGCTTCCAGGAAACTTATAGAACAGGAGAATGTGTGGCCTTCTATTCTTTTAAGTAAAACCATTAACTTATGAAGTTGCATACTTCTGGTTGGAGCACATCACATCACATAGACATCTTAGTCTAGGCACATTCTTTTTCACAGATATTATGAAGCCTAAGTGCATTGCTTCATCTTATAAGACATGTGGCACTTTTAGTACATTAACATGATAAGCAACATCAGCTTACACAATACTGATGCATCATAAGTCATATTGTACTTGCTGAGGAATTTTCATGCCAGTGTCTACATATACTGCAGTATTAGATGGCAATCCAGAATATCTAACAAACTGCATTACTTGTAAAGCATTTAGCCTCTTACAAAATACAGTGCAGATATTTTTCAACATACTCAGAATTATAGTACATTCACATACATTACATTATTTCATCATTTATACAACTTTCATCCAACAAGGGGAAAAATTAGTGCGTTTGGAAAGTGCTGGCAACAAGAGCTCTGCTATACTTCCTGTTACCTTTATATAATAGTCCCCTTTTTAGTATTTGGAAGCCACTTATTTTCGAGTTTTCTGAGATTCCCTAAGATTTTAGCTCTGTCATGAGTTAATGCTACTTTCCTTTCCTATTTCTTTTTTTCTAGAAAGTAGTTGTGTCCTATCCATATATTGATTTGGCTAGTGTCCAGTCCCCTTAATTCTAACACATTTTCATTCTTGATTAAAAAATGCAGTGCACAATATCAAAAAAGGAATTGACCAACGTATTGGGAAGATTTATAGGATATTATTAGAAAGGGATTTAGAGCAGGAAGTAATAAAATCAAATATGATCAAGTGGGCACAAGATATTGGTCATCTGATACCCTTAGACAAGTGGGAAAGATCGTGGTACCAAACAAACAGGTGGTTAAAAGCTAGTCAATTGAAAGAAAATTATTATAAGATTTACAATAGGTGGTATTATACTCCTGTAAAAATAGGAAAGATAACTAAAAGCACTGACCACAAATGTTGGAAATGCGAACATAGGGGAACGTTATTTCATTTATGGTGGAGCTGTATTCAAGCTCAAAAATATTGGAAAATAATACACGAACAGACAGAAAAGGTAATCGAGAAGAAATTTGAAATGTCTCCAGAATTAAACCTGCTTAATACGATTGATCAAGTTCCAACCTTGACTGCTCATCAGCAAAAGCTATTATTATATATTATAACAGCGGGGAGGATGGTCTACACAAAATCATGGAAGCAGCAGAATTCCCCATCTTTACAGGAATGGTTAATTAAATTGTATGACAAGATGAAGATAGATAAATTGTCGTTATTGTTAAGGGGCAACAATTTAAAGTTGTTCTGGACAACTTGGAAACCTATAATGAAGATACTGGAGGACTCATGGGGACACATAACAAATATCGTCATGGATAACTATTAGTTATGGAAGCGGTCTGAATCTAACCAGATGATTCCACGTGAGAGCGCACATTTATAAAGATAAACTTTTAACTATACCTGGTAGTGACAAATAGAGGTGAGCTTAAATGTTTAAGCGGATAATAAAAGAACAGGATATTGATAAGAAAGAGATAATGTTTCAGTTGTGCTAAATAAAACAAAAGATAAGTTATAGACAGGAATGTCAAAAGAGAGATTTAAAAGGATAAGGGAAGTCACCTACATATGTATATATGATTTTGGTCTATTTTATGTTGTGATAGTATATGTTGTTAACGGGGGGGATGGGGGTTACAGGTATGTTAAGTAAGCGTATAAGTAATGTTTTTGTATTGTAATGTATGTTCTATAAAACTTAATAAAAATTAATTAAAAAAAGAAAAATGCAGCTCACAAGATGTCAAAATCATTTTTTTTAATTGACAGAATTCCCATTATACTAAGGAACACATTCCACAAATTGTCACAACTAAAAAGACTTTTCCCATGTAGCAAACTCTCATTGCTTCATTTGGTGGGGATGACTAGAAAAGAGCCTGACCCAACGATCTTAGAATCTAGGAAAGGTCTAGATGGTTTTGGGTTTAGGCCTAGATTGAGTAGGAGATAGTTCAATCATTGGGTAAACTGGCCCCAGGGTATTTAAAACTTTAAGGTCTTTGCATTTCTCCTGAACACTGGGAGTTAGGGCACATGGAACAGTACTGGCATAATCAGATTGCATCAGCCAGTCTGTCCTAACAGTCTAGCTGCCCTGTTTTAGACTAGTAAAAGTTTCTGAACTGTTGTCAAAGGCAGTCCAACATGTATAGGCTTCTCCCACTTATCTGACAGGCTAGGGACCAGAGCACTGTCATAAAATGGAATTGGTTGAAAAGTGGAACTCATGTACTGTGCTATAGGAACATGAAGAACTTATGGGAGTTCACTGCCAACTATGAGCTGCTTGCAAAGCCTCTCAGCCAGTTTGGCACCTTTTCCCCCCTCTCATCTTGCTTTGCAAGCAGCATGCACATGCAAGCGGTCCCAAACAAGCCTCTGGAGGCAAAAAGAATTGATGAATGAGTAGAACTCCCATTGAATTAGTGGGAATTGTCCTTACCTTAGAAGTGTCAAAAGAGCAAGTCATCAGGTAATGGGGCACCAAAAGGTGGTGGCTTCCTATAATGCATTTAAATAATTCAAACAAGATTTGAATAACTGTTACAAAGCTATCTCTGTCCAAGCAGAGTCATTGCTGGTACTTCAGTCTAATATGATAATAAAAGCTGGTCTGAGGTGAGTCTCTAGTCATCTGTGCCTCTAATGGCAATAATGAATCCAAAAGTACCTTCACACTCTGAACTCCATCATTTTGGGGGAGTACAAATACCTCTAGCACCTACTTAAGGAGACGAATGTATCTCTATTGCATCTGTTCTTAATTTATTAGTTATCATCCAGTCTAGTATGAAATATGATATAGCATGATTGGCTGTAGTGAATACAGTGAAGATCTAAGACCAAAAAAAGCTGACAGCACAAAGAAATAGCTATTACTTTTGCTTTGTTTCAGATAACCAAAAAGGTTGAGCATAGCACATACATATTATTTGTCTTTCCTGGTTTAGTACAGGAAAGGGGACATGGAGAAATGGGGTACTCTTCAAATACCCATAGAGACTTTCAGCCTACTGATGTTGTTGTGGTGGTGGTTTGCCTCCAAGTCATTTCTGACGTATGGCAACACTAAGGTAAAACTATCACAGGGTTTCCTTAGCAAGATTTTTCCATGGGGGTTTGCCTTTGCCTTTTTCTGAGGCTGAGAGAGCATGACTTGCCCAAGGGGAAGAATGAAAGTGAAATGGCACCAATTAAAAACTGCATGAAACAAACATGGGCATTACAAATTTAAAGAATGGTGAATACGAAGTAGGAGTGAGAAGGGGTAAATTGAAAGCAAAGATATGGAAAGTTGATGAAGTTGAAATATTACAAGGAAAGCAGGCAGACCAACAGAAGTAGTAAAGTTTAAGAGGAAACTGTAAGAAACAAGATAATCAACCAAACAAGAAGATGGATAGAAGTGGAATTTGTATATTTAGAATGCAGATAAGGGTAAGTTAAAGAAAATAGAATCTTTGTGTAGTCTGAATTTTGACTGTAAAATAACCCTTACTGTAAAAAGACCGATACAAAGCAAATTATAGAAGAATTGTTTATAATTTATAATTTGTTTCTCTAGATATACAATTTTTTCATGAAATGGAAAAAAACAAATAGGACAGATATTATGATACTTGTAAATATTGACTGATTTTAATAGAAATAAAAGAAAAAAGAAAGAAAAATCTCTTCCCATGCAAACACAATTTGGCCTGAATTTTGTTGGCAGTGCCAACTAGAGCAGACTGAATGAATCAATGGAATTTTTGTGTTGAATCACTATTAAAAAATTCAAGGGTCTGCTTTAGATCGGACTAATCAATAAGATTCAGGCACAGATGGATGGATAGATAGATAGATAGATAGATAGATAGATAGATAGATAGATAGATAGATAGATAGAGGAAGCCAACGGCTACAATAGACAATTTTTGGCTCAAAGCAGAGGTTGAAAAATCATTTGGCTTGACAGCAGCTCCCATGTGTCCTTCAAAACACAGAGCTTGGAAAAGTGTGTGTGTGTGTGTGTGTGTTCAATTTCATTTATAACTCCGAAAACTTGGTGTTTATTATTTGAATGACATTCCCTGAACAACTGTGGTTGATGCTTCATTTATCACTCTACCTGGCTTCAATAAGGTCTGTCCCTTCTGATATCACAAGAGGATGACCCCAGATCTCAGGTTCAGGCCCAGAAATCTCAGGGCTTGGGATGTTCCTGACCTGATAACCCAACTCATATATCATGTGTTGCCATCTCCTTGAGCAAATTCTAGATAGATTTGCAGCCCACTCCTCTTTCTTTGTAGCAACATATAAAGCTTCCCATCTAACTTTGTGCTGACAGTGTAGGATCTGCTGCAGTGCCACTTCCTGGCATGTCAGCAATGGACAAGCTGTAGAATAGCTGGGAAAAGCTCAAAGAGTGGTTGGGTATGAGATACCTGTGCTAATGCACACTATCAGGCTATAGAGTGAAAAGGGAGTTATGGTGGGGCACAGAGAGATATGTGGAATAAGAAGAGATGGAAAATAGGGGATGGCTAAGAAAGAGAGCTCTGTGGTAGTGGAAAAGAGACAGAGGGTAATTTGATTTTTGCATTATGAAGTAATACTGTTTCCCCGCCCCTAACAAGCAGGTGAAATGAATGAATGAACAAACGAATGAATGAATACTTAAAGTTGCTGTGGAACTGCTGGTGATGATACATCTGTAGAGGGAAACAGTGGTAAGTTAGAGAAGATGAAAGAATATGTGGAAGAGGTAAAGGGGCAAAAAGGACAATGTGTTAACTAGGTCAAAGAGAGAGCACACTATAGAGTGGAGAAAGAAAAAGTGGCTTTAAGAGACCTCTAGTGGTGCAGAGTGCATGCTATGGGGGAAAAAAGCATTAACAGAGAATGAGTTGAAAGGATACACAGGTGAAAAACGTTTCAAAAAGGTGTCCCTGCAGTTAATAAAGTGGTGTGTTATTATGTGTTCATAAACATTTAGAAGTATCTCCAGAGGTGATACTATTTTAGACTGGATAAATTATGTCTGGAAATTGAGCCATCTCAGTTTCCCAGCTACCTAATTCAATGACTTTTTTTTTCTTTTGACATACTATTTTAATGACAATCACTATACACAGAGAGGTTTTCTTCTAAACCGAGTTTCTCAGGAAAAGGTATTTTCAGTGACATAATAACAAAGTTATGCCTAAAGAAAGAGACTTTATTTCTCCATCTTCCTTTGCAAAAGTCAATCATGCCTACTAAGGAGCGTGATTGATTGTGCAAAGTCCAAAGACGTTAGATGGCCACTGAAGGAGAGAATGTTAATTATCTAGCATTTTAGTAAGGAGATCAAGAATCTAACCTTTAGAAAAGGACTATTGGGGACTACTTCAGGGAATAGTAATCAAATATTGAGGATTCTAACCCACCATTTGCTAGTTCAAATCCTGTCTCCTGGGACCAAAAGTTATTATCGCCTGGCAGGTTTTCCATAAACTTATATCAAAGGGATTGATGGGACCAGTTCCGTTTGCAAGGGATACATGCCCTAGTCATAACCTAGTACAAATACCAAAAGACTGAAAGGGCATAGCAATCATGGTATTCTCTTTCTCATACAGATCAAGATGCAGAAGGACATTTTGGGGGGTGGAGGTGGGATGCAGAGAACTTTCCCATGCCATCATGAAATGATATTTTCCTGTAAATATAATGGGCACTTCTGTTAGCTAAAAACAAATCACTAGTTCCTGCCCCAAAAACATATATGAATGCTTATTTGACACATTAATAGAAAAGTACTGGAGTGCATATGTGCTTAGCACTATATTGCCTATGTAGATCACAATAATAATACACCACAATCAATCAATCAATCAATAGCTAGCTAGCTCTATATAACTGCTGCCTCAGGATTTGGAGCTCATCTCTGAAGGCCAGCACCATGTGCCTTGTGGCTCACACGTTCATATCAGTAGGAGTTATTATAGTCTGAAAGCGATGGAAAAATCACTACAGGAATGGAGGTAGAAGGATTGCCTGCTGCAATATGTATGCAGTGTTTGTCTTCTTGCCAGAAAACCTTACTGATTGCACTTGCAGCAAGTGCAAACTGGTGACTGTCTTGCAAGAGAAGGTCAACACATTGCAGCTACATGTTGAGACTGTTCGACGCATCAGAAAAAACAAGGACTTCCAGGATAGAAGAGAGGGAGAATTGCCTTTACAGAACAAAAAGGAAGAAACTGCAAGTAAAATGAAGAGGACTGTAACACTGAGGCAGCACCTTGGAGGACAATGGCAATCTGATTGCTCAGGGGTATAGAAGGAACTGTGTGCCACCTGGACAAGATTAATCAGGATGTGTGTGGTCTTCCTAGCATAGGTATCCAGGATGTCACTGACATGTTGACAAAACTCATAAAAATGCAGAGCAGTACCCCTTTTTTTCTGAATCATGTTGGCATCAACAATATTGGAAAGAACAGCTTTGAGCAGATCACCTTAGACTAGTATGCCCTGGATAGGAAAGTGATGAATTTAGAGCCATAGTTGGTATTCTCATTAATTCTACCAGGGAAAAATAGAGGACCACACAGGGACAGGAAGATATTGCAAGTGAATGATTGGTTATGCAGACAGTCACCATTTCCGCACTACAGTGTTAAAGTGCTGCTATTCCACTATCAACCTCCTATGGAATTCTGGGGTTTGTAGTTTAGGGAAGGGCACTTCAAATTCTCAGCCAAAGAGCTCTTTGGCCTCAGTAAACTACAAACCCCAGAATTCCACGGGGGGTTGAAAGTGGAATAGCAGCAGTTTAACACTGTAGTGCGGAAATGGCCAGTGTCAATAAGAGAGATTTGGTGTCTTCACTCTTTAGTGGAAGGACTACTGACTACAGATGGGCTTCACTTCACAAAGACAGGGAAGAATGTCTTTGGCAAAAACATGGTGAATCTGACCAAAGGGCTTTAAATCAAATCCTTGGGTGTCTGGAGATGATAGCTTAAATATCTATCCAAAAGCAGGAATGTGAATTTTAGAGGAGAAGATGAGAGAGAGAATGGAAGCCACAGTAGAACGCATAGTAGAATAAAATATTAGAACAATAATTTAGATATCTGTGCACCAATGCACAGATTTTAGAAAACAAACAAGGCAAGCTTGAAGTCCTATATCCTTTTTGCACCTTACCTTTTCGTGGTGCTGGGCTGCGGGGCTCGTGCAAGCAGCCTCTGGAGAGAGGCTCTCACTTCCCTGCTTCTTCGGCTCCGCACGAGCTTCCTGCTCGTGTGAGAGCCCCACCTCTTTCTTTCGCATTGCAGCCTAGGACCTCCCAGGCTGCACTGAGACAGGAAGAGTAACCAGCCCGGCTCCCAAGGTTCTGCACGCCAAGTAAGTGCGTGCAGGCCCCTAGAACAATGCGTGACCGTGCAGCATTTTCAGCTTCAGGCCAAAAATGAAAAAATGTGTGTGCGGTCCGCATCAGGCCCTTGAGCGTCATGCAAATGTGAGTGTGTCGTGTGGACCGCTCCTCACATGTGCGCGACGCTCAGGGGCCCTTTCGCATCTGATATGCAGTGCGAAAAAGGTCCTACTGTGGGATGGTAAATATGACTTTCTAGATATAATAGAGATTTGGTGGGATGATTCCCATGACTGGAATACAACAATTGAGTGATATAATCTCTTCAAGAAGAATAGATGGGGAAGAAAAGGAGGGGGAACAGTATTGCATACCAAAGACAAATTCACTTCCACAGAAATCCACATGGGTGATCAAACTAGATCAGTGAGTAAAAATAAATGGAAAAAGAAATAAAAACACTGTGGTAGGAATTTACTACAGGCCACCAAACCAAAATGAGAATGTGGATGATGCTTTTCTGAAACAAATCTCAGAAATCTGCAGGAAGCAAGAACTAGTAGCTAGGGAAGACTTAAAATATCTTGATATGTGCTGGGAGACTAGCTCTGCAAAGCATAGCATAGTCCAACATGTTCCCTATGTGCTTTGCAAATTATCTCCTTTTCCAAAAGCTGGGGAAAGAACAAGGGAATCAGCAAGCTTGGACTAGATCCTCACCAATAGGTAGGAGTTGATCACTGGAATCAAAGCAGTTGGTATTTCAGGAAGGAGTGACCACATAATGCTAGAATTCATGATTGATGAATGGGCCAAAGATGAGTATAGTCAAACACGAATCTTGGATTTCAGGAAAGTTGATGTTATTGAGCTCAGGGAAATACTGGACATAATCTTATGGCTAGAGATGCTAGAAAAAAAAGACAGCCAGCATGGGTGAGATTTCATGAAGAAAGAGCTACTAAAAGCACAATCACAAACAATTCAATGGAAGAGCAAAAAATAAATATCTGAAAAAGCCAATGGGACTGCACAGCAAATTCAAGAAGAAAGTGAAAAAAGAACATGTATAATGGGAAAAAAACCCACCCAATCAGAGGCAGTAGAATGAGTTAAAGGCAGGGCAGGGGAGTGGCCAAGGATGCTGTAATGAGGAATGAACATCAGTGGCAACAGCACTACTAGTCCACTTAAGGTGCAGAAAACAGCATTCCTAACATGACGCCATCACAGGAATGGCAACGCTGGGATTGTAATGCTACAATGCGCTAATGGTGTTCAGTGCGGTAATGACCTAAATGTGTTCAGATCCACAGAACCAGTTCAACTGCATCCCAGAATACTGAAGGAAATTGCAAAACCACTGGACTGGAGATGAGCAAACATCATCCTTCTCTTAAAAAAAAAAAAAAAGGCAAAAAGAATATCCAAGAAACTACAGAGGAGTCTGTCTGACCTCAATATCAGGAAGAAATATTAGCACAGATTATACAGGAGTCTGCTTGCAAGGGCAAATCACACACTCTCAGCCCCAGACAATCCTGTGATGGTTCATCTTGGGGTCACTACAACTCAGAAATGACTTGAAGGCACACAAGAACAACAACAATAATAACAGCAGCAGCAGCAGCAACTGTTTGCAAGTATCTTGATGACAGTGTAGTGATTAGTAGAAGCCAGCATGGCTTTATCAAAAACAAATCCTGATAAACTGACCATATATCTTTTTTGGTAAGTTACTAGTTTCATAGATGGTGGTAATGCTATGGACATCATTTATCTGGATTTCAGCAAAACATTTGATAAAGTCCCTCGTGATATTTTTATTAGCGAACAGAGTAAATGTGGAATAGAGAGAAACACCATCAGATGGATCCATAACTGGTTGGAAAACTATGCTCAAAGAATTGTCCTCATTGGCTATGTTTCAAACTGGAAGGAGATGTCAAGTTTAATGCTACAGGATTCTGTCCTTTCCCTTTATATTCTATGATTCTGTTACTAAAATATCTATAATGCCAACACTGTTTTTGTTTTCTTGGCAAGATTTGTTCAGAGGGGTTTGCCTATGCCTTCTTTAGAGGCTGAGAGGGTATGACTTGCCGAAGGTCATCTTGGTCTCCAAATTTATAGTGCAATACCATGCTGGCTCGTTCTATTACTAGAGTAACAAAAATACCAACAAGAGATTGTTCAAACAGTCAAATGAAATATCTTTAAACTTCATGACAGACTGATATCTGACCATCATGTGAAACAATAATTTATAATGGGAATAATCTACTACTGTAAATCCAAGGGCCACAAATATTTGTCTGAGGGTCTCAGAGGGCCATAACCCTATTGTGCCTCCTAATGCTTTATTTCTTTTGTTTTAAATGAAAATTAACTCAAAATACTTCTCTGAGCTTTTATGGGGTTTGGGTGGAAATTTAGCCATATTCCCCACACAACTGGTTTAGGGCCTGGAAGGTCCTTTTGAAAATAAGAAATAGATCTTTTTAAAATGAGGAAAGGAACTAGAAGTTACTAGAGATTTTGAATACTCTGCCTGTCTAAAGCAACATATGAACACAACAAAGTTGTGTTCATCCCTCCACACATATCTCATAGGTGAAATTTATACATATCAATTTTATAAAAAATCCAGGAAGTGTGATGAGAGGTAGCCCTTGGTGGCTTGAAATTGAACTGGATGCCTGCATCAATCACCAGTCCATACTTTGCTCATTCCTGATTTAAAATAATAAAAATGTGGTTTTTTTTACATATTAAAATAGCAAAAAGTTCACTGAATTATGTGGCATAAAAAGTACATACAGCACCCTCTCCCTCATACCCTGAAGATATAGGACATGCTAGGCATACTTGCTTGGAATTTTATATGGGAAAGCAAATGTACAACATCACCTATAGAAGTAATTCTATAAAAATTTGAATATAATGTACAGATAATTTTTCTGCACTGCTCACCTGAAAGTTGGGTCCAGACTTAGCCACATGATTGATTGATTGATTGATTGATTGATTGATTGATATAAGCCCCACTTTCTCCTTTTAGCTGAGACTTTTTTTTTCAATTTTGCATCAATTATATTCAGTTACATCTTTCATCCCTGTTCTTTGCCAATTAATATTATCATGGCATTTCCCTAGAATATGGTGATAACCTTAATTGCTAGTAGATAACAATTGTGAAATATTTCATAGTAATCCCCACACTGAGTTGTTTGATAAGCTATAATATAGTTTGTATTCAAAAGAGTTTGGAAGACCAGGATGTTACAGATTTTTCTGAGAGGGATATTTCTTTCTTTTCTTCACCGCATATACCAAGACATTTTTTTCAATCGACCAGAGAGAAATAACAGCCCAAACAACAACAGATGAACAAACAAAAAACTTTGAAGTGAAAATTCTGGAAAGTATAACTGAGCTGATTTGAAAAAACTGTAGCATACAGATTTTGAAGGCACTCTTTTGTACTGTAACTCCCAAAACCCCTCTGTCAATATAACTACTGCTGAAGTCCACAAAGTCATTTTCCCAAGCTCTGTATTTCTGTTGAGAATATAAGGAATGTAAATATTCATATCTGATTAGTAACAATCCTAGGCAAACGTACATTGATGAATGTCCACAATGGCAGACATTTGATTGCTAACATATACAAAAGTATGTCCAGCTTACTACAAAGAATGTGTCTCCTTTTCAGATATTCATGGGATATTACCTGCTAATAATACACATAGGTAAATGTCAACATTCGTAGTCACTGACACATATGTATGAATTTATGTTATGTGTATTATATTATATAATATATTTACTATATAAATAAGGCCACATGACAATCGTGTCCTGGCATAGGGGCACAAGAGGAGAGAGACCGTGACGATGCTTCCATATGACATTGTTGCAGTCCCATCCTTCCTGCATAGCCAGCTGGGATGATCATGGGCTATATCATTGACAAGAAAACTCCATCAATGAGCCCTGATCACTTGAGCCTTCTATTGCAGCCGACCATGCAGAAAGGCTGGAAGTGCAATCTTTGCACTTCTTCCTCTACTACAGTAGGGGAAGAAGGCAGGATGCAGCCTGGAAGGACAGAGAGTGCCCCTCGCACTCCTTTCTGCAGGCAGCTGGTCATATGCAGAGAGGAGCATTGAGAACACGCTCCTATCCTGACAGAGGCACTGCCAGGTTTGTGAAGGGGTGATGTGGGAGAGTGTTGTTGTGCAAAAAAGGCCTAAATATACAAATTGGTTCTTTGATAAACCCTGGTGAAAACTGACCATATTATCATATGCTAATAAAAGCCAATTAGGAGCTGAAAGATGGACTGGTAATTTCATTTTACTGCTGACATGATTGCATAAAATCATAGCGTTGGAAGGAGCAGAGCAAACCATATAGTCCAACCAACCATACATAGATACATACAATGAAAGCATTCCCAGAAGTTGGCTAAACCACCAAAGAGGGAGAGTCCACTGTCCTTTGAGGCAGTCTATTCTGTTGTAAAACAGCTGCTAAAGTCAGGAATTTCTTCCTAATGTTTGGGTGGAGTCTCTTTTCTTTGTAATTTGAATCTATGGGCCTTTCTGTACTATACTGTTATAGTGCTATCATTCCACTTTCAAAATCCTGGGTTTTGCAGTGTAGGGAGGGGCATTTAGAATTCTCAGCCAGAGAGCTCTTTGGCCTCAGTAAACTACAAAGCCCAGAATTCCACAGGATGTTGAAAGTGGAATAATAGCACTACAACAGTGTAAGGCGGAAAGGCCCTATGTCATTTGTATTTCATAGTGGCTTTATACTGATTTTTACTGCTGTCTTAGTTGGACTTTTATGGGCCAGTGTCTCCTCTCTCTTTTCTTTTAGTGCATCTTTTGTGGATAGTAGTTTCATTCATATTACTCTTCTCATGTAATTTTGAATCATTTCTTTAAGAGGGGTGACAAATAAAACAGCAGCGACAATTGTTGAAGTGTAAGCCATCTATTAGGAAATATACTTACACCAGGGTTCCAGATATTCACTCCCACAATCATGGTATTCCATGATTTCCCACCCTGTCCAGTTTTCCTTTTTTTCTTTTTCTTTTTTTTTTCTTTCTAACATATATTCAGTGTCATATGGCAAAGAACAGGCCTCACTGAGCTGTTTTGGGGGAGGTTGAGGGGGGAGGTAAGTTTGTTTTTTTTAAAAAAAAATACTTCTGCAACCTCAGGGATTTTCCAACATGCTGATCTCTCTTTCTCTTTTTGTCAGTTAGCTTATTCTGGCTGCAATCATGTGGGCACTCACCATTTAAATTCATTATTATAAAGAGTGTTTCTTTAAATAGCAAAAACTGAAAATGCTGTGAGATTTTGTAACTGAGGTACAAAAGGAGATGTAAAATATACACAAATCAATAATCATAATAATTGATGTGGGCATGCATTTTTTAGAGAGACTATAGTGAACACAGAATTATAACTTTGTATTGTCAATTGCTGCTTATTATGTCTCACATTGAATACTGCTGATTTCACTTCCAGAGTGTGAAAGATTGCAGTTTTATTAACAGGTTTATTCCTTTGAGGATTTAGTTGATGAAAAGGAGTGTGAGCTATGTCTTTCCTTGGTTGCTCACTATCTCAATTTGCTGAGAAACTGTTTCCTAAGCTTCACTGTATGAGATGAGAATTTTGACTCTTAAGCCTGACATTGAACAAAAAGCAAAGAATACATGAAGCTGACAGGACTGTGGGATCACAATTATTGGCTTCTACTTTTAGAAGTTTTATTGGCAGGTGAAAAAGAGAAGACCTCTGATTCTAGCTGTTGAGCAAATGTAGGGTCAATATTGGCAGATGGCAAGAAAGGTTAAGACCTGCTCCAGAGTGTAACTTCTAACATGAAATAAGTTGACAGGAGTTATGTACGTTATTTATTTGGGGCTGGGAGTTGCTTTCCAAACAGCTGAATAGCACCAGGCATCCTTATAAATATACAACAAAAGCTTCTATGGCATCTTAACAACTGACAAATTTATTATGGCATAAGCTTTTGTGGACTGACTTAGTGGCCACTTTAACAGATGCATGGCTTGCTATGTTGGCAGTTACTCCCTGAAACATAGAGTGCCAAAGTTCATCAAAAGCAAAGAGCCCTTAGTTAGTAGATGTGTCACATTTATAAACTGACCCACAATGCACACAAGATAAAATCACTGACACACTCCTAACTCTGACTTGTAGACAGCTAACTACTAAGATATATTAGGTGAAGATGCTACCACAGTGTTAGAAAGAAGACATCTGCTTTCTGACAAGGACTTATTATACAATCACCATGGCACATGCACACTTGTTTTAAAACAACAAACATGTTTGTTTTATTTTTGTAACACTCTTCCTTTCTTAAAAAATTCCCAGAGCAGCTAGCAGCAGTAAAAACCAAATAAGTACCATGAGACCAATTAACAAAATTAGAATAATAGAAAAATGTGACATTAATCCAAAATAACTGAGATGACTGGCTAGAATGTCATTCATTCATAATTCTCTTGTGCCATTTTCAGAATTTTTCCTGTTTTCACACAAGTGTGCATGCACGCACGCACATCCACACACAATGGGAGAGTAATGCAATCTGGTCAGCTTTAGATGCTTTTAGCATTATTAAGCTGTCAAAAGGCATGGTTTTGATACAGGCATTAACCTTTTAGGCAAGTGAACCAATTATCTTAGCACACTTTGTCCTAAACCCAGTTACTTGCCTAGGGATATACTGAGCAATGCTGTTGGAAAACTCAGGGCAAGTCCAACCTATGTTACAGCCTACCTGAAAGCCTATGTTGTGGCAATGCAGACAGCAAAGAAAATGCTCCTTTGTGCTCCCACTGCATCCGCAAGCATCTAGCCACTGGAGCTCTTTCCAAAGGTAAGAGATCTTTTGTACACTGTTACCACAAGAAGAAAATCCAGACTACTCAACATCCCACTCTGAGCATCTTGCCAGACACTTTGAAGATAAAATCACTCAGAGCAGCTCTAACTCAAATACTATAGTTAATAGAAATCCAGCAGATGTAACTTTGCCCCTTGCTTATCCAGGGACAATGGAAACTTTTCAATTTGTACATTCCAAGGAGTGATGAGGGCCACCACATGTCTGTTAGATCCTTATTCTTCCTGATTTATTAAACAAGCCAGAAGGGACTGGCTAAAGAAGGACAATGCCTCATTAAAACAATACAGAGTTCCATCATGTCTAAAGGAGGCAATTTTAAGACTACTGCTGGAAGAAAAATCCTTCCTGGATCCCACTACATTAGGCAAATATGAAACAACTGCCAACATTCAATTTTGAGGCAAGGTACTATAATGTGTGTGGTCTGCTGCTCCTGATTTCTACCTTGCCTGAAGGGCAGAGAAAGCTTTGATCACTTTTATGGATAATCTGTGCTAGAAACTGGATGGGGTATCTGTCCATATTGGTTCTCTTGGATCTCTCAGTAGCTTTTGATACCATAAACTGTGGTATTCTTCTAGGTCACCTTAATGGGATGGAATTTGGGGGCACTGTTTTACAATGGCTCTGTTCCTTCCTGGGAGGCTAAATTCAGAAGGTAGTGTTGGAGGAGTCTATTTGACCTCTTGGGCTGTGGAATCCTTCAGATGTTGGTGCTGTCCCTAATGCTATTTAACATATCCATGACAACTGCTTGGAAGTTTATCTGGAATCCAATACTTTCAGTATGCAGATGACACCCAACTTTATTACTCCTTTTCTTACACTTTGAGGAAGCTGTTTCAGTTCTAAACTGGTGCTGGTAATGAGTAATGACTGGATAACACTGAACAAATTGAAACTTAATCTAGGCATTACAGAGATCTTCTTGATTGATCAAAAATCAGATTAGAGAATAGGGATTCATCCTGTACTAGGTGGTGTTACAGTCCCCTGAAAAGTTATTCAACTTGAGTGTACTCCTGGATTCAACTGTGAGCCTGGAAGTGGAAGCCTTCAGCACCTGGTGTTCTTTAGTGGTCTACCATCCAAGTACTAAGCAGGACTGACTGACCCTGACTACTTTCCAAGATCAGATAGATCAAGCAAGACCAATTGTTTCCATCCTACCAAAAATTTATGCATTGATTTACACTACTCCAGCACTATAATGCCCTTTCACTTAAGTGGTATTTCACTATCATTACATTTTAAATTATATTTTTAATTGTTGCACCACCTATTTTTTTATTATTATTATTTGGATTAAATTGCTACACCAGTTAAAACTATAAAATAAACAGGTGACAAAACTGTGCCCATAACAGAAAGGATAATGAAAAGTATGTTACTAAGGTGTGACTATAGTTCTGCACTAGACTGTTATAGTGCTATTATTCCCCTTTCAGCATCCTATGGAATCCTGGAGTTTGCAGTTTCAGGAGAGGAAGGCCAGCCTCTCCCAAAACTACAAACCCCAGGATTCCATAGGACGTTGAAAGTGGAATAATAGCGCTATAACAGTCTAGTGAGGAAATGGCTTGAGCTGCTTCAGGAGTGAGAAAAATATGGACTACAGGCTGTATGTAGTCACCAGAGCTGTTTTTGTGTACCACACAGTTCCAAGAGTTCAATTTTTTTAAAAAAAATTGTTTTGTTTAAAACATCTGCCCACAAATGCTCCGATGGCCTTCTAGCGGGTGTGGGCAGTATGGTTGCCACATTCTTTCCCCTGGCTATTTTAGGCCCAGAAGATGCCTTTTTCTAAAACAAGAGATGAATAGGAAATGCCTTCTAATCACTTCTTGTTGCTAAAAAGTATTCTCTCGGGCCCAAAATTGGGGAGGGGGAACATGGTGAAAATGCCTCCAATGTTCCTCTTTGAGGGCCCTTGGGCACAAAAATGATGTCTTTGTGTAGGGAGTGTCAGTTGTGCCTCTCCAAGTTCTCCTAGGGATGCTAAGGCAGCTCCAAAGCCTTCTCAAGTTTCTTATCTTAGTCTACTGAACATAAAGTTATTACTGACATCAAATCATGCCTCTTAACAGGGATGGAGTAGTGCCATGGATAGAACACAGTGAGATGCTCACCCAGAAAATGCACAATATCATCTGACAATGTGGGAAAACCATTGCAATTCTACTTGTAGTGGGAATATAACAGAAGAACATTTATTAGTACGAGGATCTCTCTGAAATAATCCACCACCAGTTTTATCTAAAGGCCTAGGCATTGGGCCATATTTTGCTTGACACCAATATGAACTAGAACATGTTAAAGTTTCTGTTTCAAGAATTTAATCTGTGAAGACAACATGCTCAAAAGAACTGGCAGGACAGAATGAAAATACTTCCTTGAAGTTTTGCTAGTGGGCAAATGAGACACAAGAGGATTAAATAACATACAGAAACTCTGAAGCAAAGGGAAGAAATGAACCAGTAGCTTCTGAAGTATGATCTACCACCTCAGTTACAAGATCATTCATCCTTTTGTAGTTCAAGGCTTCCAGAAGACAGAACATTATGCTCTCATCTGTCTTTCTGTACTGTTAACAGAAATAAACCCGATGCCTTTCCTCTCTCCTGACACAGCATACTCCCATGTGCTTGCTAAATGATACAAAGCCAAAATTTATACGAAACAAAAATGAAATAATATATTTCCCCTTTATTTGCATGTGACTCTTCCAGGGACACTGTATCCTATAGACAACAGGTGTAGATTGAAAAAACCTCACCCTTAATTATTGTGAAATTGCATATTTCCAGGTCAAATATAATACTTTTTTAGCCAGTTCACAATGATTATTATTGCAAATAGATAGCAGGTAGTGGGGGGGGGATATTGTCCCAAATTGGGTTCATAGATGCAGTTAATTTATACATAAAGGCCCTTTTTGCACACCATTTCCCATGCAAAACAGCCACGGGAGCACCGTGAGATTGTGAGGATGATTCTGCATGACGTTCTTGCAATTGTGTGGAGCTCCCATAGCAATCCTGTGGCAATCGTGGATTATATCATTTTCAGCTCTTTGCCGAAAGTGACCCATGATTGTGCATTTCTCCCATGTCCCTCCCACACTTATCTGGCATGTGGAACCTCAGGAAGTACGATGGCCACACTTTCTCCCCCAGCACAACCTCGGAAAATACCCAGCTGCGCTGCAGAAGGAAGAGGCAGAGCTATCACACTTCCTTCCGTCCAGCATGGAGCTGATGGAAAGGGAAGCACAGGGGACATGATTCCCTCCTGCAAGAGGCTTTTTGCGTGATCCCCATGCGATAGCAGCGAGAAAAGGTAAGCTGCAAAAAGGGCCATAGTAATATAGTCAGAAAATGAAATTACTTCCTTTTGCAGACAGTTCTCCTTCAAATTCAAAATGGTGTAAAGTGGCAAAAAGGTATGCATCTGGGATTAGGGCAATTGCAGCTGGACCTTAAAGTCCTGGGCAATTTAAATGGACAATTCAATCACTACCTTTTTCTCATCAATGATGCCCAGTGCTCACACTATCAGTTTTCATTTATTTATTTATTTAAATCCCAAACTAAGCTGCTGTTCTTCTGGTATGGAAAACCAAACAGCCTCAGTAGAACTCACAAGCCAGACTCAAGCCATCTGAGTGAAGCTTGGAAGAGTTACTTTTTAAATTATAACTTCCAGAATTCCCCTAGGCAGCATGTAGTTGTAGTCCCTAAAGTAAAGCCATTTCCACACTACACTGTTATAGTGCTATTATTCCACTTTCAACCTCCTATGGAATCCTGGGCTTTGCAGTTTAGGGAGGGGCATTTAGAATTCTCAGCCAAAGAGCTCTTTGGCCTCAGTGAACTACAAATCCCAGAATTCTACAGGATGTTGAAAATGGAATAATAACATTATAACAGTGTAGTGAAGAAATGGCCTATGTTTTCCAAACTGTTATAATTAAAGCATTTTGGACTGCAACATAGATACCTTACTTCTCCCTTTCAGCCTCAGGACAAAAGGAGCTAGCCTCGTTTGGCTTCTTCTTCTTCTTCTTCTTCTTCTTCTTTTTTTTTTTTTTGATGAAAGGAAATCATGGATCGAATTATAGATACTCAAAGAAGTCAGCTTCCTCCTCTTCCATCATTGATGTTCTTCACACATAATATTCACATGAATGGTCTTTCTGCGTTGAAGGAGGAACCAGACCACAGTATTAGTTTGACTTTTGAAGCCATGCATTTATCTATATATTGAGCAAAACTGTTTGCAAGAGACTCAATGTATAAATAGCTCTTTGTGTGGACCCCACATGATCAGTACATCTGATTTTCTTTCTCTCCCTCTCCCCCAAGTCCTCCCATCCCATGTAGTGGGAAGTCTTCCAATCACATAGAGTTCCTACATGTAGGTGACCATTTGTGCTTTGAGGATCCTTTCAAGGCAACAGCATTTAATGACCAAAGACATGAAACTGGGGTTAAGTTTAAGAGGGCAGTTCTATTCCGGCTTCAACATGTGGCCCTTTCAGACTGCACAGTTATTGCATCATGATTCCATTTTAACTGCCTATGGAATCCTAAGATTCGTAGATTAGGAAGGGGTATTCATCATTCTCAGATCACCAAATTATAAACCTCAGATTTCCATAAGGTCCAGCCATGGCAGTTAAAGTGGAATTGTTACCCCAAAAGCTGGATGAATCAGAGGTCCACTCATGATCTCAATGTCTCCTTGAAACAGTGGGGATTATTAGCTCAAAAGGGGAGGTCTGCTAGGTAAGCTAGCAGGATTTTTTACACTTGTGCATATCAGTACTAATACAGGGACACCAGTCGAAGAGAATATTTGTTTTATTGAGGGAATTAACAATCACACATGCACAAGATCCACACAGTCTGACAATCAGACTGACTAACTGAAGGAAAAAGAAGGAAGAATAGGACAGTGAGAAGTTAGGGCAAACTGAGTGATATTTATCTATCCTGCTGAGAAGAGACAAAGTGATGTGGCTCAGACTAAGGGTTCAAGGATAGTACAAGAACGGAAATTAGAGCAGCAGAGTGATGGCCTATGTCCAGAACATTATCAGTTATCTGAGTCAGAGCCAGGGTTTAATTACCTTGCTTTCACCCTGAGGTGAAAGGTGTTAATGGCTTTCTGGCAGAGTAGACAATGGGGTCCAGAATGAGCTAACAGGTTTAGCATTAGGTGACAAAGCACGGATGAGAATCATAATAGCTCCTTAATGACCAGGCAGGTAATGAAACAGAAAGAAGCAAGTTTAAGACAATTGGAGGCAGTTTTGGGTGCTATTGTTTCCAAAGGTTGAGTTGTTGAGGGACATTTGCAAGTCCATTATCACCAGAGCTTCTCTGACTATGTCCTGGCCATGCCCTGAGGCCCCATCTGACCTACTTTTGCATCTCACATGTTCAGACAGTCCTCTTTGGCCAGTATAGCTTTTCAGCCATGTCAGTGTATAATATATACTTTATGCCAATTAATTGATATTTGCCAATTATACCATATCATGGAGTGGGAGTGTGTGGTATGCTAACAGATTCATAGTGCTATAACTGTGTAGTATGAAAGGACCCATTCTGAGACTTTTCAAATAAATAATGCATGACAAGGCTTACAGCAACAGTAATGACTGCTGACTTATCACCCTTACTTGATAGCTTCCCTTCCTGATTCCGCCACTTCCTAGCCTTGTCCACTTGCATTTTGTAAGCCTGACTTTGCAAAATCCTAATAAAACTGAAATGCTGATACATTAGGAGAAATGCTGTTTATTAAAGGAATGGTTCTAATTAAATGCTGATGGACTTGAGGAGATCCAAAAGATACAAAAATTAAAGAAAAAAGCCTTTTTTAAAAAAATGTGTGCAGGTCCTAATCTTTGTGCTAAATATTGCCCTGAAATTGTTTCTGCTTTCTGATCAGAAGAACTAATATTTATGTACAGGAGCAGTGCCCAAAGAAATCATTACTGCAATGAATATTTCAAGCAGAGCATGGGGAGCACTTTGGGAGAGAGAGAGAGATATCAGCAGAAAATCAAACCAAGGAGAATTTTATAGCATTTTAAATCTTTCCCTGTCCTCTCTTCTGCATGGAAGATCATTATGTCAGACTTTGAACATGGCTCCTGGTTTTAAAAGTAGCTGGGCTCTTCCCAATTAAGGCAAAAAGATTTTCTGACTACTGTACGTTAGAGACATTCAAATCATTCTGCAGTCTCACTTCAGTTCTGAGCAACAGTTTCAGCATCAACATGTAAATTTCTAACTGATGCTCTTGGGTGACTGACCATGTCTGAGCAGGAAAGTTTCAGTGCTGAAAATATGATCCCTTTGTGTGTTAGCATAACAACAAGAATCTTGAGGTTGCACAATAGGGATGTCTCTGAAATCGAACTGATTTGGGAGTTGAGTTTGTGGATCTATAGGGCTTTGTTTAGAAGCTTCTCCTCCTCTTTATTTGGCAGTTAACGTTTGCATCACAGTTTTTTTTTTAATATATATACATACCAAAAATGTAACATGTAGATGATGGAGAAATGAATGTATCATACATGTACTTTATTAGGCTCTGCAGCTGGCTGTGCCTCCATACTGAGGGTACATTCAGTACTAAATTGACTTTTTAAAAATTAATTTATATACCTCCTTTTTCCCAATAATGAGACTCGATGCAGTCTAAAATTTACTAAAAAGAATACAGATTACTTTACAGAAACACCTTTATATTTACAAATATTTATATTTATACAAATTAAATGTTATATAAAATGTTTATATTTATATATGTTATATAAAAGGTTTATATTTACAAAACAAAAATTTATAAAGTTAAAAAAATCAAATATCTTAGAAGACTGTAAACAAACCAACAAAACAGCATAGCACACCATTAAAAGCCTCTCCCAATAATTTTTTGAAGCCTGATGACATAAGAATCTTTTTACTTGGTGGCAGAAGGAGATCAGAGGCCCTTTCTGTACTGTCCTCCCATCCTGGCATGGGAACGGGAGAGTAGGGGAACCACGATGACACTTCTGCACAATATTGTTGCAGTCCCACTCCTCTCTGATCCCCAGGCAGTGTGATTGCAGATTAAATCATTGATGGGTTTTCCTTGTCAATGACCTGTGATTATGCCACCATCCCGCACTTACCTGTCTTGTGGAAGGGCAGAAAGCATGATGGTGGTGCTTACTGTCCCAGCACAGCCTGGGAAAGTACCTGGCTACACTTTGGAAGAAAGAGGTGTGTCCATCATGCTCCCTTCTACAGGAAGCTGGTCCAGTGCAGAGGAGAGCACTCCCATCATGCTCCCTTCCCAGTAGACCCCCTGCTGGGATTGACACCACAGGTAGGGTAGGATGCAGGAAGGACCAATGATAGGGCTATCCTAAACTCCCTGGGACAGAGTTCCAAAGTCTAGGAGCAACTACTAAGAAAGCCCTCTCTCCTGTTACAGCCAACTGAACATGAAAAGTTAGTAGGACAGGGAAGAACCTCTCCTGAAGACAGTAGACTGAACATGAAAAGGTAGTGGGACATAGGCCCTTTCCACACCTTATCTTTTTTTGGCACTGGGGTGCGGGGATTGCATTATTACTGCCGTTTTCTAGCCCGGACTTGGGGGATGTCAGATATCATTTTGATATCAATAATTTGGCTTTCTTCTACCATCCCTCTCCATGTGTCTGCGAGGTCCACCAGACAAGCCCGCAGTCAGGCTTGGCCCCTAATTGCTGTAATATTCCAAACAATACAGACAAGCCAGAAATAGCCGTCTCGCCACTTTAGGAGACCTCAAAGGCAAATACCCTCATTATGTATGCATGCAGCTTACAAAGAACTCCCTGCTCTGAGTAGGCAACTTGACAAGCTAAATTCTCAACTGTCAAGCACTGCACATCTGCATACTGGCTATTCTATTGTCAATTCAGACCTAAATCAATCATACTAAATTCTGACCTTTCAGAGGCTTTGTCTCCGGCCATAAACTCATTGTTTTTCCCCAAGTACGGACTAGCCTACGGTCATATTTTCCCTATAAAACCCCCTGATTTTGAGAGCTTCTTTGGATTGCTCCGATCACTCCGGGCTTCCATCCCGTCTTTCTGCTGCTTTGCCTGGCGAGCCTTTCCCTCAGTCCCACGTACTGAGACTTCATATCTCCGAACTCAATCTGCAGACTACCCGGGCTTCAGGACAGGTGTAGTATCACCCAAATCAACAATCCCTCTCAAAAATCCCTCTATATCTCTCAAACCTTTATTTCTATAGTTATCTGTGTGAGTGTGTCGCATACACTGTTTGTCTGTATTTTAATAAAGATCACAATTATTATTTCAATTCTGTTTGTTCCTTGACTTGGCCTGACCCCGTAGACATTGGGTAAAAGACTCTGCTGCGTTGCCCTGCCTCTCGCATTGCTAGTTTGTGCTCTTTGACTAATTTCCCCAACTTGTTTAATTGTGAGCACATTTAGGTGTCCCTCACAGGACCCCCAGTAAACTGGGTAACAGCATGAGCAGCCTCCAGTGAGAGGCTCTCGCATCTCCACTGCTTCAGCTCCACACAAGCTGCCTGCTCCCAAGCAGGTAGTGCCAGATTCCCGCCTCTTCCTTCCACAGTGGAGTCTGGGAGTTTCCCAGACTTCATGCTCTGGGGCATGAAGCACAACCGTTGCGACTCCAGAGGCTCTGCACACCAGGTAAGTGCAAGCAGAGTCCTGGAGCAATGTGCAATCACGCACCATTTTCGGCTGAAAGCCAAAAATGGAAAAGTGTGCAAGTGGCGCCTGCATTACCCTGGAGCGTTGCACGATTGTGAGTGTGTTGTGTAGATCGCTCTTCACAATTGTGCAATGCTCAAGGGGCTGTTTCGCATGGCAAATGCTGTGAGAAAAGGGCCAAAGAAAGACCTTTCCTGAAGATCAAATCGGCTCATATAAGTATATACGGTACTTCAAGCAGCCTGGGCCCACATTACACAGGAATTTATAGGTCGTCATCATTACAGGTTTATCTCTGTGAATGTGCAAATGAACTCCAGTTTGGAAAGTCTCTCATGAAACAGCTGGTAAATTTTCTGCAGAAGCACTGCTAACTAAATTTTTTCCTAGATCTATTATTCAATAATTATTTTTTTTCATTTTATGAGAAGAAAATGCTTATTTGTTCCACCGTCACTGCTCTATGTTTCGTGATATTTTCCTCACTTTAAAAAAAAAGAGAAGTTTAAGTAAAATTGCCAATACCTGTCCTTCCTCAAAAAATTATTCACTGCTTTAAAGTTATCAGGAAACCTAGAGATGAGTATTCCTTCAATGGCATCTCCCTTGTTTTCAGAATTGGGTTTACTGAAGCAAGAAATACCAATATGTCAGATTCATTCCAGCAACTGAACCTGATTCAGAAATGATTCATCAATGTTCACTTTTTAACAGCAGCGATCTCAAATGGTCAGTTTACAGCTACTACACTGGCAATGAGGGACAGTGGAGCAACAAATGTATTATAATATCCTCATTCAAATGATATACATGTCTTCCTGAGATTACTGGCTTTACTTCAGCATTTAATTAGGTCACCTCCAATCAGCTAGGACTGCACAACCATTCTCTTCTGAAAGAATTAAAAAAAACGGGCATAGATTTGCCATTTTTGTACAAAGTGTATGTCTACATAAGTGGACAATCATCATAAATAAAAAGCCATTGTTTGATAGTGTCTGTTTATGTGGATAGGAGGGATTAAAATCGTTGATATTTCATCCCCACATGTGCGGGATAATATTTATGCTAGTGTGAACTACACAGTAGGACAAAATGAATAGTACTCTGCAGTATTCTTCCTGTATTTGAATGTCCCAAAGTACTGTGGAGGAATTATCTAAAGAAAAAACATGTGAGAGTTTTCAACAGAAAAAACAAAAACAAAACAGAACTTTTTTCCCCCAGGATGCAGTGTTTTCCATTCAGGGAATCCATTTTCTTCACATAAAACGACTATTGGGAAATTCTGTTTTGTTTTGTGTTTGTTTCTTTCTTTGTTTGTTTAACCTGAGAAAGAAGAATTACATATATTTTTTTCTACATCCCCAGTAAGCAGCACCAGAAATGGATACACCAACCAAAACTACGCCATAGTTATTATTTCTCTGATTCATGGGGGAATGTTCTACACAAATAATAAACAACATCAACATAAGCTACTCAAACACACTTGCCAGTTATCGCTATATCATTTTGTTTTCTTATAATCAGGTCATATTTCATTATACTCAATTGGGAAGTTAGCTCCTCAAGAATGTAATTTACCTGGAGGAAACCCAAAATTAAGGCCGCTAAAATCATATTAAACTGATGATTGCTATGGGGCTGAATAAAGACCCAGAAACTTACTGAACAGATCTCATATATAAATAGTATTGATAAATTGGAATCCCACTTTTTTTTTTCATTTTAGTTCTTCACTTGTTTGCCTGTGGATATGAAGGAGATGTGTTTGCAGAAGACTGAAGATGGGACTTTTTTTTTCTTAGAGGGGAAAAAAATAAAAGCTAAAACATTTTGAGGTCAAGGAAGTCTGATATCTATACTTAGAATGCAACATCACCTCTGAGTGATACAGGATGAGAAGGTGACATTCAAGCAAATTTCAATGCATGTAGTTTCTATTTTCAATTTTTCTAGTTATTGAAAGAATACCTACTATCTCAAGAGTGTCTATGTTTGGATCTTGGTGCTATTGTCTATCATATGAACAGAAGAAGAGGCATTTTTCTGCTCTGTTATTGTCTAAGACATGTAATCAGTCACACCTAGTGTGGTCTGATATTGCCTGTTTTAAGCAAATGTTTTGTTGTATTAGGATGATTTTAAACTTTTAAACTAGGGGTGGTAATGTAATAAGGAGCATTTGCAAAGTATGTGTGGTGTGTAACACAATGAACTGTAAGACATTGTTCTTTCTCATTTTCACTTCCAATTTTAACAGTCTCTATGAGAGAAAAGATCCTCTAATCCAAGGCTAATTAATAGGATAGACTGGAATTCTATCATGTCATTGCACTCTTCGTCTGTCCTTAATCAGATTAAGACCCTTAATCTAAGGACTGTTGACATGGCAGATTGCAATCCTCCTGGGAAGCTGTTATATGCTCTAATATGATAGGGATTACAGTGATTTAGTGGTTATTCATAATTTTAAACCTTTTTTGAATAGCATAAAGCAGACACTTGGGAAAGAATGGATCCAAGTGCACTTTTTGTATGAGCAAAACAAAAGACACTATCTTTTCATACTATTGGTACTTTTACTTTCTTAGTTTCAATAAAAGAACGGTCTATTTTGTATATATGATATGTAATATGGGCAGGACCTCAAACAAAATATGTTCAGTATTTCAGCAAAATGAACCCTTTCCTAGATACTCCATTCTAATTTCCTACAGTTTTCTATTTTTTCCAGCTGTGGCCCTGATCATGCTCAGTCCTTATTGGACTTTTTGCCCCTTATTACTTTTACCTCTCAAAATCACGAGATTGTTGGAAGTGGCAACCTTTGCACACCTAATTAACTGGCTAGTTAGTTTGCATGTTTATTGTAGGCATAAAGAGATAGCCTAGAGTAAACTTCCTGTTTGTTTTGTTCAACGTCTCTTCCTCCAGCATGTACACATTCTTTGTTCTTAAAAAGTTCTCTTGCTGTTTGTACCTCTCTCTTTTGTCTTCGCCTTTTGTCCTGAAAGCATGCTCTGAGATCTCCTAAAAGGGATTACTTTCAGCAAGCATGTGACTGCTTAATTTCTTCTTACTTTCTTCAAGAATTGAACCTGTGTAGATTATGCACAAGATTTTTTGAGTAAACTTTTCGTACTTTTTAACCAAAATGTTGTGTGTTTACTTTGAGCTAGATTAAGTGTGTCTGGGGTAGAGATGATGAAGAGGGACTGGTAATTTGTTCAACTTCTGCCTGTGCATTAAAGAATACTCTGCTGATTGGGAGACTTTTTACTAAAAATCTCTCAATTCCCCAACAGAGATATCTCATTGTTTTGTAGCAACTTTGCTTTGGCCACATATCATTTATAAAGTAGCAGATGAATTTTATATTGGTATGTCAATGACATTATTTAGACATGACTTTAAAATGAGCCATATTGATTTAAAACAGTATCTTCCTGATTCCAGTCTTTGAGTGGGACAGATCAGCCAGGATGGAAACAAAAACTGTGATTGTTTTTAGGATGAAAACAAACACTTTGACATATATCGATGAGTAACTAAAAATGCAGAATTAATGCAAGCAGGGAAGGAACTGTGGGAGATATGTGATTATATTCTGGGGCCTTTCCGCACTACACTGTTATAGTGCTATTATTCCACTTTCAACATCCTGTGGAATTCTAGGGTTTACTGTTTACTGAGGCCAAAGAGATCTCTGGCTGAGAATTCTGAATGCCCCTCTCTAAATTACAATCCCAAGGATTCCACAGGATGTTGAAAGTGGAATAATAGCACTAATAACAAGGTAGTATGGAAAGGCCCAAGGTCAATCCAAGATGGAAACACAAGTCCCATGATCTCAGACAGCATGCCATGTTGCCCAACATGAGAGGGCACCAAAAGCACTGAAAACCATGGAATCTTTTGTCATGGTTCCTTGAGGTTCTGGATAATGTCATTAATGGTCTTTGCAGGTCGGCTTTTTTTCTCCCCCAAATAAAGGCCCAAAGCAGCAAACACTTTAAACCCTTCTTGCTGATGATCCAATGATGGAAGTGAAATGAGTGGGAGGTAAGGGGACCCTTAATACCCAGAAGGTTTTCTGTGACAGGCTATCAGGAAACAAAGTCACTTTCACTATCATACTATTGCTGCTGTGGAACCCATGTTGAGACAAGGCTGAAAAAAATTACAAACATCTAGACATGCATACATAAATATGTACTAGTGCTTTTGTAATGACTTCTGGAGAATTTGGCCATATATTTGAAATCTTTGAAAGAAGCAAATATTAAGTTTTCATCTTTTTTTCCTGACTATGGCCATTTCTGCACAGGACGAGGGAATTGCCCCGCGCCGCTACTTACCGGATCTTCTGGCGGTCCGGTCCAGTCTGGTCCAGGGTGAGGGGGAGCAGTGCGTGGTGATAGCTCCACACTGCTCCGGCGTCAAAAATGGAAGCTTCCAGTTGGTTGTTGACCAACCAGTGAACCTCACCAGCCTAAAGCCTGCCCTCAGCAGATCGCATGCTCGCATTGGTGTGAGCCTGCAAATCTGCACAAGGGAGCAGGGTCACAGTGGTGCACTCCGTGCTTTTGAAAGACCGGAAAAATCAGATCTTTCAAAAGCTGGAGGACCACTTGGGGTTGTTCCAGAGCGGACTGAGGTGCGGATCTATGGTAAGTAGTCTGAACCCAGTCTGCTCCAAGGTACAGGTGTCCTCCATAGAGGACGCACTGCACCGTTTTAAATACCCCATGTGGAAATGGCCTATGCGTTTGAGTATTTTCCAGTCTTCAGAGAATGCTAACCAGTTGTTATAAAACACATACACTGAAATCCTTCAAACTGGGTTTGGTATAAGAGTGGAATTGATCTAGTTCTGAGACTGAAATAGTGAAAAATATGATATTATTCTCCTTGCTGCTCAAAAGTGTGCAGTTTGTTATAGCAGATCATTCCATTGTTAGCATTGTAAATTTTATTTTTATACCAATGCAGAATGCTAAAACATAGCATGCACCAATCATGTTTTCACTACTGAGGGACAAGAGCAGCAGTATGCCATAAGAGAGAAATACTGATCTTTTGGTATGATGGGCTGCTCATTGTTTCTCAAGCTCTCTATTATATCTATTGCTTCAGCTACTTACTAGCTGCAAATGCAGATGAAGTTTTCCTCTACTGACATAAAAAGAAAGAAATTCTAGAACAGAAAAGAATGGACTATGAAAATCCCTGTTGTTATTGTTAATTGTTTAATTATGGCCCAGATCAGAGCTTCTGAACTAGGGGTGGAATGAGAATTCATCAATATCCGAACTGTGGTTGAACTTGAAGTTCCTAACTCCTCAAAAAGCTTGCTTTGGAAGAAAAATGGTACATCCTACAAATTTTAGGATTATTTTATTTTTGTTTCCAGCACAACATGAACTGCAAAGATTTTGAAAACTGCTCAGGAGCTGGAGAAACTGTGCAGGACTCAGATTTTGCCCAGTTTTGCTGTAAAAACCTATGCACTCAATCTCTCCATGCACCTTCTTTGTCAGTTTGAATGCTACACAAACCAAAGGTTATGTGACAGGAAAAGAAACCTGGAACAGGCCTGGAACAGACTGAAGCAGCAGCCTTTGCCAGTTGAATGTTATACAATTTCCTTTCCATGAGGAAAGTTGTGCAGTTTCTATGTTGAAAGCTGCACACTTTTGGGAAAACTACAGAGTTTTCCAGCCCAGCTGCATGACTTTCATAGGAAAGTCGTGCAGTTCCCATCATTGCTGGGGAAAAAACCCCCGAATGTCCTGAACTGAAGCGATGAAAACCTGCTTCTGTCTTCCCAATATTTACCCTCTCTATTCTGAACATATTGTTAAAAGTACCATGATATTCAGCTAGGATTTTCCCGGCTTAATAACCTTGAGCTGTTAATATTTGCTCTAATAAACATCTCTGAATATATCTCTTTAACAATAGAACTGGAAATGCCCACTACATAGACTAAGGCCCTTTCCGCAACTCAGCTTTTCTCGGCACTGGGGTGCAGTGCTCGTGCGAGCAGCCTCTTGTGAGAGGCCCTTACATCCAGGTTTCTTCAGCCCCGCACAAGCTTCCTGCTTGCGCAAGAACCCCCCTCTTCCTTTCACAGTGCAGCCTGGGACCGTCCCAGGCTCTACTGAGACAGGAAGCATGACCAGCCCGGCTCCTGAGGCTCTGCATGCATGGCAAGTGCGCACAGGGCCCCGGAGTGCTGCACGACTGCGCACCATTTTCGGCTTAAACCAAAAATGAAAAAGTCTGTGAGCGGTGCCTGCCAGGCCCTGGAGCGTCACACAAATGTGAGTGCATCGTGTGGACCACTCCTTACAATTGCATGACACTTGAGGGGCTCTTTTGCATGGAAAATGCCGTGCAAAAAGGGCCTAAGAGTGCCACCAATGTCATGGGTGAAACATTGGATATGAAGAATTTTGTGTATTAAGAAACACTGATAGCCTGCAGTAAGAAATGCTGATTCATAGGATATTAGGCCTATTTGCCTGGGCACACTTTGGACCTGGACTAAACTGTTCTATCAAGGTGTTCTTTTCCACCTACTATTTTTTTCCCCATCTTGTTGGCTTTGACTTGTGAATATGAATGACAGGTATGCCATAAGAGAGAAATGCTCATCTTTTGGTATGATGGGCTGCTCATTTAGTCCTTTTGGCTTCTAATGAACCCCTAAATATAGAGGGCATAATACTGAGACTACAGCCCCCATGTTGCTAGTGGATAAGGCCAACTTCACTTGCTTGAAGTAATGTTTGTTTCCATATAAAATTACTTGCATCTTCTCCAGATGGTCTCACCAAACTATAACAAGTGGAAGGGTACAAAAGGGGCTTTTCAGTGGGATTGTGGAGTGCCTTCTCAGAAAGGCTTACTGGTGCCTAGGTAGTGGCATTTTCAAGGACTCTTTCACACTACACAATTACAGTGTTATATTCCACTTGAAATCTTGGGTTTTTGAATTTAGGATGGGTCATTTAGAATTTTCAGCTAGAGCTCAAGTGTCTCAATGAACTACAAATCCCATGATTCCACAGTTAAAGTGAAATATAGCAAATGACCATTAAAGTGGAATATAGTGCTATTATTATATAGTGTGAAGAAGCCTCAGATAAAATTCTGTTTATTTCATGCTTTTTATATCTTTTTTATTCCATAACACTACTTACATCAATAATTTTAAAGCCCAATTTAAACTTAACCATTGATGTACTCTAATTTAACTCATTGAGCTCTTCAGTTGATAGACATTTAGGTAATGCAAAAGTGATTTCTGTGTCTCAGACCATTTCCTCATGACACTGTTATAATAGTGATATTATTCAACTTTCAACATCCAATAGAATCCAGAGGTTTGCTGTTCAGGGAGGGGCATTTAGAATTCTCAGCCAAAGAGCTCTTTGGCCTCAGGAAACTACAAACCTCAGGATTCCACAGGATGTTGAAAGTGGAATAATAACACTATAACAGTGTAATGCGGAAATGGCCTCAGATGGCCTGGCCACTTGACTGAAACTTCAGATTCTTTCTTGTAAACACTCTCTGTTCGGGGTAATCACTTCTCTACCTTATTCCCCTAATAGTGGCTGGTAGCAGAAAAAGGACACCATTAATATGATATGAAACATCTGATAATTTTTGTGTACGATAGTCATTTGTAGCCTATCCAGAAAGCTTGGGTTGGGGTATTCCATTACCTTATTCATTTATAATAAGAAAAGGAGTCTACAATCGACCACAGAATGACTTGGATAAGTCTCACTGAAGTCAATGAGACTTGTTTTTGAGTAACATAGACAGGGTCAGATTATAAATGTGATAACCTCCAATGCACACAAACTAATTTCCACTTGGCCTACTGTGCTGGCATTGCAGGCTACAATGATAACAGATGGGGCTGTCGAGCTTGGAAGAAGGAAGTAGTCATTAGTTACTGGACTGCACTGTCTAGTGTTTGTTCTATTGCAGTGGCAGCCAAAGCCTCAGTCTGATTCAGGACAACATGTACCACCAGTTGTCAGCCACATTAATTGTCAGCCACATTTCCCAAGCTGCCTTTGTAAAAACCAACAGAGAAGAAGCAATGCCCTGTCACACTTTCAGGACATGTAAAGAAGTCTGTCTTCAAAGGGTGTTCACGGTAGTGTTTATACAAGTGATGCCAAAAATGGCTTTTTATTGTCAACAATTTTTTTTTCCTGAATATGGCTAATTTGGCATGTAACACTAGAAACATCTGCACTCAGTTATAATACTAATTATTTGCAATTATACTGAGCAGG
>CAOLHI010005992.1:42500-46554 GCA_948474755.1 Ctenosaura bakeri | reverse complement strand
GGAGTGTAGTTTGTCTGGTCCTGGAGACTTGAATTTCTTTCAAGCAGCCGGGTTTTCCTGCGCCACCTCTTTACCTCTGCAATTCGGCATTTTTTCCAACCGCTTCATCTGCTCCGTTTCCCCCAGGTCAAGCCCCGTCCCTACGTCTTTGCATAAACTGTGAACAAACTCGTGATTTTTGTATCCCTCTCTGACACACACACCACAGGTTTGGCAGGAGGGAGGGGGAGAATTTGTGCCCTTGGAGGACCAGCTTTTAAAAACAACCCCCAACCCAGCTTCCTTGTCCTCTCGCTCGGCTCAGATTTTGTCATTGATATTCAGGGTGCGTCAGGCGTGTCTGTCTGGAAGCGGCGGTGGGAAAATAGCAAATTATCTCGGATCGCCATCCATCACCCGCCCGGCGGCCTGCCAGGGGAAATAACCACTCAAGGTGCCCCTCTTGAGTTCTTCGGCAGCCGAGCTGGCAGACGCACAGATGGAAGGCGGGGGGGGAGAGGGAAGCTTTTGCAGGGGGAGGAAGGGGGGAGGACCGGATCGGTGCTGTTCTGTACTGTGGATGCATTCTCCTGATGGAAACAGAGATTAGATAGATAGATAGATAGATAGATAGATAGATGATAGATAGGCACATGGATAGACAGGCAGGTGGAGGGATAGATAGATAGCTAGATAGATAGCTAGATAAATAGACAGACAGACAGACACACACACACACACACACCTATAGAGGGACAGAAGGACAGATGAGATGGATGGATGGGTAGATAGGAAGGAAGGAAGGAAGGAAGGAAGGAAGGAAGGAAGGAAGGAAGTTGACACACTTGTTGTAGAAAAGATACGTGGATGGATGGATGGATGGATGGATGGACGGACGGACGGACAGACAGACGGATGGATAGACAGACAGACAGACAGACAGACAGACAGATGACCCACTTATGTTATAGATGACATGGCATGGAGGGATGGACAGATGGATGGATCTATGGATGGATGGATAGATAGATAGATAGATAGATAGATAGATAGATGGGTGGACAGATGGATGGATGGATAGATAGATAAATAGATAGATGGATGGATGGATGGATAGATGGATGGATGGATAGATAGACTGATAAATAGATAGATGGATGGTTGGATGGATCGATAGATAGGATGGAAGGAAGGAAGGTAGGAAGACAGATGACACACTTGTTATAGAGAAGATACATGGATGGATGGATGGACAGATGGATGGATCTATGGATGGATAGATAGATAGATAGATAGATAGATAGATAGATAGATAGATAGGTGGACGGATGGATAGATAGATAGATGGATGGATAGATAGACAGATAAATAGGTAGATGGATGGATGGATGGATGGATGGATAGATAGATGGATAGGATGGAAGGAAGGAAGGAAGGAAGGAAGAAAGAAAGAAAGAAAGAAAGAAAGAAAGAAAGAAAGAAAGAAAGAAAGATGACACACTTGTTATAGAGAAGATACATGGATGGATGGATGGATGGACAGATGGATAGATCTATGGATGGATAGATAGATAGATAGATAGATAGATAGATAGATAGATAGATGGGTGGACAGATGGATAGATGGATGGATGGATGGATAGATAGATAGATAGGATGGATGGAAGGGGAAAGGGAAAGGGAAAGGGAAAGGGAAAGGGAAAGGGAAAGGGAAAGGGAAAGGGAAAGGAAGACAGATGACACACTTGTTATAGAGAAGATACATGGATGGATGGATGGACAGATGGATGGATCTATGGATGGATAGATAGATAGATAGATAGATAGATAGATAGATAGATAGATAGATAGATAGGTGGACGGATGGATAGATAGATAGATGGATGGATAGATAGACAGATAAATAGGTAGATGGATGGATGGATGGATGGATGGATGGATGGATAGATAGATGGATAGGATGGAAGGAAGGAAGGAAGGAAGAAAAAAGAAAGAAAGAAAGAAAGAAAGAAAGAAAGAAAGAAAGAAAGATGACACACTTGTTATAGAGAAGATACATGGATGGATGGATGGATGGACAGATGGATAGATCTATGGATGGATAGATAGATAGATAGATAGATAGATAGATGGGTGGACAGATGGATAGATGGATGGATGGATGGATAGATAGATAGATAGGATGGATGGAAGGAAGGAAGGAAGGAAGGAAGGAAGGAAGGAAGGAAGGAAGGAAGAAAAGGCAGATGACACACTTGTTATAGAGAAGATACATGGATGGATGGATGGATGGATGGATGGACAGATGGATGGATAGATAGATAGATAGATAAAAACAGACAGATAGATAGTAGATAGATAGACAGACAGAGAGACAGACAGACAGACAGACAGACAGAGAGATGAATAGATATATTGATGGATAGATGGATGAATGGACAGATAGGTAGGTAGGTAGATAGATAGATAGATAGATAGATAGATAGATAGGTGGGGACGGATAGGTAGATGGGTGGATGGATGGATGGAAACTGCAAACCCCAGGATTCCATAGGATGTTGCAGGTGGAATCATAGCACTATAGAACTCTAGTGCGGAAATGGCCTATTTGCTGGTAATTGGAAAGAAAGGGCCAACCCAACAATCGGTGCGTGGATTTTAAAAATATTTGATATGTTTCAAACGGATAAGTTAGCCCACTTGATTAACAACCAAAATACGGTAACAGTAAATCAGGAATGGGAGTGTATGAAGAAGATATGGAAAGAAAAATTGGAGGAAAAATGATATTAATAGATATAAAGAGTTGACTAACTTTTTCTGTAGTCCTATTGTGAATATTTAGTAGACTGTACTTGGAGGTGCAAAACCCCCTATTTTATTATAGTGGCTTCCATTTTACTGATAAGGATCTGATTGCTCAAGAAAATTAAGCGTAAACATTATGCTCATTTTTCTGTTACTTCAAATGGATGGAAAGCCATCTTTGTAAAAAAATATATATATTTTTCTTTCTTGGTCCTTTTTGTACTTTCTGCACTTTGCATTTTCGTCTTTCTTTGGCCGTTTCCACACTGCCCTGTTATACTGCGATTATTCCACTTTCAACCTCCTGTGGATTTCTGGGGTTTGTATATACATATATAGAAATAACTGAGTTGTTGTTTTGTAATATAAATATATCTCTTATATAAAAATATTTTTAAAAACAAGAGAGAAGGATTGGATGGACATAATTCAGGAGTGCGGTAGCTCTCTATTCCTACGTGCTGGAAGGATCACCTAGATGCCCTTTGGTGGTCCTTTCCAACTCTAAGATTCCATGATTTTATGAAACTGCAAGCAAAGGGATTCCACCTAAACATCTTGATGGTGAGATGGTGAGAAATGATTGAAGGTTTAGATAAAGTATTTCTTGGAATGTGTTCAAATCCCTGTCTTTGGAGGTCTTCAGATGGAAGATGGACGGGAGTCTTTTGGGACTGCCATAGCTGAGTGTTCCTGCATGGTAGAATGGGGTTAGGCTAGATGGCCTCTGGGGTGTCCCTTGATGCTCCATGATTCTTTTATACAGTGGGAAAGTTTCTGGCACAAAACAATGGGCTCAAATTTGAAGAAAAGAGGTTCTCTCTAGGAAGAACTTTCTGCCAGTAAGAGCTGTGCAACGGTGGAACGTAGGGGCCTCCTGGAGTTGTAGAGCCTCCTTCTCGGGAGGTCTTTGGATCACAGCCATCCTTTAGGTGTGGATTCCTGCATGGCAGAATGGGGTTGGCCTAGGTGACCTCTGGAATCCCTTCCAAAGATGGGGAGCTCACAACCCTCTGAGATAGCTTGTTCTGCTGTTCTTGCTGAGGATTCCACCATCTCATACTAGCGAGGATGGATAGACAGATGGATAGACGGAGTTAGATAGATGGATGGATAGATAGATAGATAGATATGTAGATATATGGATGGATGGATGGATGGATGGACAGATGATACGTAGATAGATAGATAGATAGATAGATAGACAGACAGACAGATGGGTGGATGGATGGACGGGATAGATAGATAGATAGATAGATAGGCAGAC
>CAOLHI010005992.1:0-37500 GCA_948474755.1 Ctenosaura bakeri | reverse complement strand
ATTTTTCAAGTTGCAACTTTCGTGGTTTTTGCGATTTTTCAAGTTGCAGTTGTTGCAGTTTTTGCAATTTTTCAAGTTGCAATTACAGTAATAATAATAAAAGTAATAGCAATGATAGTACTGACTCTTTAAGTACAATTATATAAGTCGGAGCTGTTTGCAACAAGGGTGGGAAGTCATTTTTAATTAGCTGGGGTCTATTGTAATGACGCTTGAGTTAAATATAACTATATGAGCTGTTTGCAATTAATTCGTTGGAGACTATTCTTCGGTTTAAGTTTAGTTAACTTTGTTCGTTTAGTTTAAACATGTTTTATCTCTTGTTTAATGATCGTCAGGCGATCTGTAATTATATATAACTCTTAATTTAATTCATTTTTTTGTTCTTTTTGGATGTATTGTTTTGATCGGTGCTTGTCTTTTTCATGTCTATTAATAAAAAATATTTTAAAAAATCATTTGGATTCCCCCCCCCCCGCCCAAAAAAAAGGCAATTCTAGGCAATTCCACCCTTGGCTACTTTGATCTGAATTAAAAGGAAATGCAATTTAACAGGATTGGTGCTACAGTTCAAAGGACTTGCATCCCACCCTTGGCTACTTCGATCTGAATTAAAACCAAATACAATTTAAATGCAGTGGGTGCTACTGTTAAGACTTACATTCCACTAGCTACTACAATCCAAATTAAAATTAAATGCAATTTAAATGCAGTGTGTGCTACAATCTGAGTTAAATTGAAATACAATTTAAATGCAATGTGTGCTGCAACTAAGAGGACTTACCTTCCACTCCTATAGTTACTACAATCTGTATTAAATTCAAATATAATTTAAATGCAATCTGTGCTACAACTAAGGGAACTTACCTTCCACTCTTAGCTACTACAATCTGAATTAAATTGAAATATAATTTAAATGTAACGTGTGCTACAAGTACGAGGACTTATATTCCACTCCTAGTTACTACGATCCAAATTAAAACGAAATGTAATTCAAATGCAGTGTGAACTACAACTCGGAGGACTTGCATTCCACTCCTAGTTACTACGATCTGAGCTAAAACAAAATAGCTTTTAAATGCAGTGGGCACTACCATCAAGAGGACTTACCTTCCACTCTTAGTTCCTACAATCTGGATTAAATTGTAAAAGGATTTAAATCCAGTGTATGCTACAATGAAGAGGGCTTGCGTCCCATTCTTAGTTACTACAATCTGAATTAAAATGAAATACACTTTAAATGCAGTGTGTGGTATAACTAAGAGGACTTACCTTCCCCTCTTAGTTACTACAATCTGAATTAAATTGAAATATAATTTAAATTTAATATGTGCTACAACTACGAGGACTTATATTCCTCTCCTAGTTACTACGATCCAAATTAAAACGAAATGTAATTCAAATGCAGTGTGAACTACAATTAAGAGGACTTGCATTCCACTCCTAGTTACTACCATCTGAGCTAAAACAAAATAGTTTTTAAATGCAGTGGGCGCTACCGTGAAGAGGACTTACCTTCCACTCTTAGTTACTACAATCTGGATTAAATTGTAAAACGATGTAAATCCAGTGTATGCTACAACGAAGAGGGTTTGCGTCCCATTCTTAACTACTACAATCTGAATTAAAATGAAATACACTTTCAATCTGTTGGGTGCCAAACTGAGGGGGTTTACATTCCCCTCTTAGTTACTACAATCTGAGTTAAACTGAAATGCAATTTAAACGCAATGTGCGCTACAACTAAGAGGACTTACCTTCCACTCTTATTTACTACAATCTGAATTAAATTGAAATATAATTTAAATTTAATATGTGCTACAACTACGAGGACTTATATTCCACTCCTACTTACTACAATCCAAATTAAAACGAAATGTAATTTAAACGCAGTGTGAACTACAACTAAGAGGACTTACGTTTCACTCTTAGTTACTACAATCTGAATTAAATTGAAATGCAATTTAAATGCAATGTGTGGTATAACTAAGGGGACTTACGTTTCACTCTTAGTTACTACAATCTGAATTAAAACGAAATGTAATTTAAACGCAGTGTGAACTACAACTAAGAGGACTTACGTTTCACTCTTAGTTACTACAATCTGAATTAAATTGAAATGCAATTTAAATGCAATGTGTGGTATAACTAAGGGGACTTACGTTTCACTCTTAGTTACTACAATCTGAATTAAATTGAAATGCAATTTAAATGCAATGTGTGGTATAACTAAGGGGACTTACGTTTCACTCTTAGTTACTACAATCTGAATTAAACTGAAATGCAATTTAAATGCAATGTGTGCTACAACTAAGGGGACTTACGTTTCACTCTTAGTTACTACAATCTGAATTAAACTGAAATATAATTTAAATTTAACGTGTGCTACGACAACGAGGATTTATATTCCACTCCTAGTTACTACAATCCAAATTAAAACGAAATGTAATTCAAATGCAGTGTGAACTACAACGCGGAGGACTTGCATTCCACTCCTAGTTACTACGATCTGAGCTAAAACAGAATACATTTTAAATGCAATTAAGAGGACTTAATATTCCCCTCTTAGCTGCTATAATCCAGATTAAAATGAAATGCAATTTAAACGCAGTGCGTACGACCACTAGGAGAACTTGCATAGAGGGCCTGCTCATCAAATTTGCAGATGACACCAAATTGGGAGGGGTGGCTAATATGCCAGAGGACAGGATCAAAATTCAGAATGACCTGGATAGATTGCAGAGCTGGGCCAAGGCGAACAAAATGAATTTCAACAGAGAGAAGTGGAAGGTCCTACACTTAGGTAGAAAGAATGGAATACAGAGATATAGGATGGGGGACACGTGGCTGGATAGCAGTACGTGTGAAAGGGATCCGGGAGTCTTCATAGACCACAAGCTGAACATGAGCCAGCAGTGTGATGCGGCAGCCAAGAAAGCCAATGCAATTCTCGGCTGCATCAACAGGAGTATGGTGTCTAGATCGAGGGAGGTACTGGTACCACTCTACTCTGCTTTGGTTAGACCCCATCTTGAATCCTGTGTCCAGTTCTGGGCACCCCAATTCAAGAAGGACATGGTCAAGCTGGAGCAAGTCCAGAGGAGGGCGACCAAAATGGTGAGGGGCCTGGAAGCCATGAAGCCCTCTGAGGATAGACTTAGAGAGCTGGGTATGCTTAGCCTGCAGAAGAGAAGGTTAAGAGGGGACATGAGAGCCATGTTTAAATATCTGAAGGGATGTCATGTTGAAGACAGAGCAAGCTTGTTTTCTGCTGCTCCAGAGACCAGGACAAGGAGCAATGGATTCAAGCTGCAGGGAAGGAGATTCCACCTCAACCTCAGGAAGAACTTACTGACGGTCAGGGCTGTCCGGCAGTGGAATCTGCTGCTTCGGAGTGCGGTGGAGTCTCCTCCTTCTTTGGAGGTTTTCAAGCAGAGGCTGGATGACCATCTGTCGGGAGTGCTTTGAGGGTGTTCCTGCATGGTAGGGGGTTGGACTGGATGGCCTCTGGGGTCTCTTCCAACTCTACATTTCTAGGATTCTATGATTCTATGATTCCATTCCTAGTTACTACAACCTGAGTTAGAACAAAATACCTTTTTAAATGCACGACAATTAAGGGGACTTACGTGCCGCTCTGCACGCGGACAGAGGAAACCTTCTCCTGGTAGCCGTGGGCGTGGAAGCTGGGCACGTCGTCGTCGATGATCTCTATCTTCTTCCCGGTGAAGCTGGGATTCTCGTAGAGGACGATCTTATGGTCTTGGCTGTCCTGCAAGGGAAAACCACGCCAGGGCTGAGAGAGTGTGACTCGCTCGAGGCTGGGTGGCGACTCGAACCCGTCTCTCCAAACCGACCTTGTCCGGCAACTTTCTTTCAGATGCCTAAAGTCTGCTTCTAAACAGGAATTTGAAGCAGTAGAAATTTGGGACGGAAGGAGAATTTTGTTTGAGGAGAGGCAGGATTCGCATCCGAGACCCTGAATTTCTAGTTGGGGTCGGGGGCAGAATTTTGCAAATTCGGGGTCCCTATGGAGTGAAAATATGGGCACGCGAGTAAATTCCCCTAATGTTTGGGCATTTTCGTTTCATGCAAAACAACTGCGTTCGGTTTGGGGTCTTTCCAAGGGTCTTTCCACATGGCACAGTTATAGTGCTTTTATTCCACTTCCAACCTCCTATGAAATCCTGGGATTTGCAGTTTTAGGGAGCGGCCTTTAGAATCCTCAGCCGGAGAGCTCTTTGGCCTTAGGAAACTACAAATCCCAGAATTCCAGAGGACGTTGAAAGTGGAATGATAGCAGTATAACAGAGTAGTGCAGAAAGGCCCAAATTTGCACAACCGTTGTGCACATTGGAAATGGAGGCATGTGGGTTTGGTACACGATGGCGCACGTGATGTCACCCAGAGCATTGAACATTCAGGTGTTCAGGTGTCAAGATGGGATTTACAGCTCCACGAGTGTAAAGTAGGCTCTTGGACAGACCGTGGTCTACCCTGCAGGGTTGTGGGGAAAATAAAAGTGGAGCCAAACTTGCAGAAATAGAGCCTGTTTGGTGCAAGAGGGAGAGCTATTGTAGGACAGATGGCATAGATATTAAAGAAGCCATATTATCAGGCTGGGATGGTATTTGCCTTTTTTGCCGCAGCATCACAACCCTTCCTCATAGCCTTTGTTCTCCATCTCTCCATCCCTTTCTCCAATTTTCCTCAGTCTTTCCTGACAGGAGTTGCCCAGAGCCAAACTCAGGACCCCCCAGACTGCAAAGGAGTAAATTTGCAAATATATCCAGACAGCCAAAATCCTCTTTTACCACTTTGACGGGTCTCAAGGCCCAAATGGAGTCGCTCCGGCGGCTGTTGGTCCAAGAATCCCAACGAGGGTACTCCCCTTTCTCGAAGACAAACTGCTCCCCTTTGCAATTTGGCTGCTCGTATCCGACCCACCTGGGGGGCAGAGGGGTGGAAGAAAGGGGGGGAAACAGAATATATAAACAAAACCAACAGGTTCCTCGATATTTCCTCTTTAAGTACCGGAGATAGAAGAGAGGAAGAGACTCCTTTCCCATCACACCAAAAAAGAGCATTTTTTTAACCCCATTTTTTTTACAGCCTCCTCTTCTCCTCCTCTGGCTGGAAGTTTCCTTTAGCAGCATCAGCTTTGGGAGGACGGATATTATTTCTTCGAGAGAAAATCTGATGCTTGAGTTTGTCCCCCTTTTATAGTCAACTCATGCGGCAGGTGCATGCCCATTGCATCCGTTGTCTATCATCAAAGAATGGAAGAGACCCCAAAGGCCATCCAGTCCAACCCCATTCCGCCATGTAAGGAGACACCGTTAAAGTCCTCCCTTTGGCAGATGGCCGTCTATCCCCTATTTAAAAACCTCCCAAAGAGGGAGTTTCCACCACACGCCATCCAGGCAGCAGCGGAATTGCTCTTACAATCTGGAATTTCTTCCTAAGGTTTAGGTGGAATCTCTTTCCCTGAAGTTTGAAGTTATTGCTCCGTGACCTAGTCTCGGGAGCAGCAGAAAACAGGCTTGCTCCATCTTCCATATATTGAGATGGGATGCTTCATATTTTTTGTTTTTTGTGGAGTTTCCTGCCATGGAACCCCATCGCACACTGTTACGCACTTACATTCACACATACTTTCTGGTATTTTAATTTTTTGCAGGGCGTGGATAGCTTAATTTTCCGAGAGGCAAAACCTGCGGGCTTCCTTCCTATATTGTTCGGGTCCACCTAAGGTGGAAGTTCACCTTGATTCCACTTCTCGGTAGGCTAAAATTGATTTAAGGCCAAATGGGACTAACGGCAGCACTGAGACGGAGCAAGCCTTTTTTCTGCTCCTCCAGAGACTAGGACACGAAGCAATGGCTTCAAACTTCAGGAAAAGAGATCCCAGGTAAACATTAGGAAGAATTTCCTGGCGGCTTTTGCTGGGAAAAAGAAGACTCTGCCCTCTCTTCTCCTCTCCATCCAGCCCCCCAGAGAGCACTTTTTAAAGTTTAGACTAAAACCCAGAGCGGATACGCTGCGCAACACCACCCCTCCCCTCCGAAATGCTTTCTTTATTTGACTTACGGGCCCGAGTAGACCAGGATGGACCCGACTTTGTCCAGGCCGGCCTCCTTCAGGTTGGGGCAAGCGGCGTTCAGCTCATGGCAACGTCCCTGGAAGTTCTCCTGCTCAAAGACCATGATCTGGAAGCCAGGAAGGGAAAGGAGAGAGAAGGTCTCAAAAGGGGGTCCCGGACCCTGCCTAAAATTATGGGATGGGCAGAGGGAGAAATATGGGGGGGGGCTTTTAAAAACAATGCAGCTGCCACGTCCAAAGGAGCAACCGCAACTCGGGCTCTGTGTTCGAATCTCGTGGAGCTAACCACAGTCTGCCGTATTCACCTTCCTTTTTTCAAATTCGAACCCTAAAAGAGTTGGAAGGCGCCACCCAGGACACGTGCTTAATTAATCAACTGTCCCTCCAATTCAGTAACAAGTCATCTGATTAATGAATAAGCCATTCGATTATTTAAATAGCCATATAATTAAATAGCCATCTAATTATTTAAGTAGCCATGCAGTTAATTAATTAAGCAAGCCAACATCTGGTTGAGTAATTAGCCATTTAATCAGTCACTAATCCACTACTAAGTAATTAATTACTAAGTAATAAATTACTAGTTACTACTAATTAGTAATTATTAGTAATTTTATAGTTTATTTATATATTTGCTGTTTTATTATTTTAACTGTAGTTTGTAAGTGTTCTGTAACTTCTGTAACTTCAGTAATTACCAGTTACTTACTACTAACTAGTAAAGACTAACTACTAATTACTAATCAATTACTAATCATTCAACCTGATGTTAGATTGATTAATTCATTAATGATCTGGATGGCTTGGGTTCCATAAGATGGCTTCAGTCTCGTACTAGAGAATGGCAGACTATTTATTTATTAATTAATTGGAGCTAGTTAATTAATTGATTGATTAATTAATAGACTTTCTCCTGACCCAAGACAGCTCACAAATGTGAAGTTGAAAGCCAAACGCTGTTGAAACAAATGCTAATTACCAAAGTTAAGGAGCAATTGAATAAAAAGAAGTCCCGACCCTAATGATATATTAGTGCTAATAAAATGTAATGTTAGTATAAAATAATATATAATACACATAATATAACGTTAATATGAAATGAAATATATTAAGAAGTCCTGGAATACTTCATTCAAAACAGTTTAAACCTAATGACATATTAGTGTTAATATAATATAATGTTAATATAAAATAATAGATAATATACATAATATAATGTTAATATGAAATGAAATACATTAAGAAGTCCTGAAATACTTCGTTCTAAACAGTTTAATCCTAATATAAGCATTAATATAATATAATGTTAATATAAAATAATATATAATACACATAATATAATGTTAATGTGAAATTAAATATATTAAGAAGTCCTGGAATACTTTGTTCAAAACAGTTTAATCCTAATATTAGCATTAATATAATATAATGTTAATATAAAATAATATATAATAGACATAATATAATGTTAATATGAGATGAAATATATTAAGAAGTCCTGGAATACTTCATTCAGAACAGTTTAAACCTAATGACATATTAGTGTTAATATAATATAATGTTAATATAAAATAATAGATAACATACATAATATAACGTTAATATGAAATGAAATACATTAAGAAGTTCTGAAATACTTCGTTCAAAACAGTTTAATCCTAATATTAGCATTAATATAATATAATGTTAATATAAAAATATATATACATAATATACATATGAAATAAATTATATTAAATATATATATATTAATACATATTTAATATATATTGCTATATTAATATAGATATATATAATATTTTATATTGATTATATAAAATATAATTAACATTAATTAGAGCAGCTAAAAGATAACATATTGTGATGGGGAGAAAAAATTGTGTTTCAACACATCAGGACACACACACAAAAAAGTTCTGAAAGATCATCCAAACAAGAGTAAAGAAAAAAGAATTGCTTTTTTTTTTTTTTTTAATTTTTTTAATTAGGCCTTGGGCGCTTCCGTTATCTCCGTATCCGGCAAAGGGCTAACGATGCGTTACTCTTTTGGGGAATTATAGGATCTTAGAAGCCGGCAAAGGGACCGATCCGGAACCGGACTGATAGTTACCGATCCAATTGTGCATCGGGACACGGAATTGGGATTCGGGAACACGCCTCGGGATATTCCTGCCGTTTTGCGTCTTTGCAGTTTGCTAACGAGGTCCCTTAGCACCCCTCCGCTCCGTAGCTAAGCGTGCAAAAACGTTGCACGCTAAGCATGCAAAAAGCTAAGTGTGCAAAAGTGTTGCACGCTAAGCGTGCAAAAAGCTAAGCGTGCAAAAACGTGGTTAAATTGCCCAGCCAGCAAAATAGTCGCCTTATCCTAATTAACCCCGCAATTACTCACCTTGCTGCCTTGCTTCGCTGCCTGGTGATCCGAAGCCATGGCGGAACGGAAGGGCTGGCCCTTTGGGAGAGGGAAAACCCACGTGAAAGGACGACAAAACACGGGAAGAGACACCGACCCACAATTAATTCGACAACCTCCTTCGTCAAAGTCACTCCGACCGCGGCTGGAGTATGGCTGAGAGTGTGTGACACACCCAAGGGTCACCCAATGGGTTTCCATGGCCGGGTGGGGAATCGAACTCGGGTCTCCAGGGTTGTCGCCCAAGGCTCAAACCACTATACCACACTGTCTCTCAATGCAGCACTTACAAGTTGAAATGCTCCAATCCACCTAGTGGGTTCCCATGGCCAAGCAGGGAATCGAACTCAGGTCTCTAGTGCTCTAACCACTACACCACACTGTGTCTTGGTTACCCCTCCAAACTCTGTTTGAAGAGTTCCAAAGATGGAGATGACCACCAACTTCTGAAGCACTGAAAGAGTTCTTAACAGTCAGGAAGTTCTTTAGGTGGACTCTCCTTTCTTATCATCCACGGAACACTAGAAGATGGCAGGTCCATCTAGTCCAACCCCCTTCTGCCATGCAGGAATACCCAACTAAACCACTTCCTCCAACTTTTATTTGAAGATTCCAAAGAAGGAAGGTCCACCAGCTTAGGAGGCCGTCTATTCCACTGGTGAAAGTTCTCAAGAAGGTCCTCCAAATCTTTAGGTGGAATCTCCTTCCATAGAATCATGATATCACAGAGCTGGAAGGGTTCACAAGGAAGGTCTAGTCCAACTCTCCCACCGTGCCGGAATAGACAACTAAAGCACTCCTCAGAAGGGCCCACCCAACCTCTCTTTAAAGGTCTCCAAAGAAGGCAGCGAAGTTCTTCCTCAAGGTTAGGTGGGATCTCATAATTTCATTCATGTTCTGGTCCCTGGAGGAGCAGAAAATGTGCTCCCTCCCTCTCCACGTGACTTCCCTTCAAAGGTGGCTTTATCTAATAACCTCTCCATCTTCTCTACCCACCTCCCTCCGCCGTTCCTCACAGGGCTTGGTGGTTTCCAGAACTACGTCCATTTTGGTAGAGTTCAAGACATAGCTGTGTTAGTCTGGATCAGTACACGAAGGGTATTTTAGCACCTTCGAGACTACATGAGAGAAAGAAGTCTGTAGTATAAGCTCGGAGGTGCTACAATACCCCTTTGCGTACTTCGACCATCTTGGTCGCCCTTCTTTGGACCCCTTCCATCTTCTCAATAACCTTCCTGAACTGTAGTGCCCACAACTGGACACAGGATTATTCCAGGTGGGAACAGAGTGGTACTACCACTTTCCTTGACCTAGACGCTATACTCCAACCCAGAATCACATTGGGCTTTTTGGCTGCTGCATCACACTGTGGGCTTATGTTTAGCTTGTGGTCCACTGAAACCCCTAAATTTTAGTTCTCTAAGCCATTCTGCGTAGGGCTTATTAGTTTCCAGAACTTTGAGCATCCTGTGGAGGAGACCACAATTTCGGCCACCCTCCTCTGGACCCCTTCCAGCATGTCTGTATCCTTCCAGAACTGGGGTGCCCACAACTAGACACAGGATTATTCCAGGTGGAGTCTGAACAGAGTGGTACTACCACTTTCCTTGACCTAGACGCTATACTCCAACCCAGAATCACATTGGGCTTTTTGGCTGCTGCATCACACCGTGGGCTTATGTTTAGCTTGTGGTCCACTGAAACCCCTAAATTTTAGTTCTCTAAGCCATTCTGTGTAGGGCTTATTGGTTTCCAGAACTTTGAGCATCCTGTAGAGGAGACCACAATTTCGGCCACCCTCCTCTGGACCCCTTCCAGCATGTCTGTATCCTTCCAGAGGACGCAGGATTATTCCAGCTGGGGTCTGACCAAGGCAGAACAGAGTGGAACTACAACTTCCCTTTCTACAAACAGCAAAAAATAACAGAGGGGAGGACAACATAGCCCTCCTGATATTGCTAGACTGCAACTCCCAGCGTGTCTCACTGGCTGGGGGCCTGATGGGATACACAGTCCCACAGAGACCTGCAAGAGAGTGAATAATTCCTCCCTTGATACAGACATGGATCTGGCCCTAAAACAAGATCGTGCATTGAATGCATTAGCAGTTTCCGGTCTCCACAAAGAGAATAAAAAAGTAGAAAAAGCCAAGACGTCCCACCCAAAAGACCATCCCAAAAAAAGAAAGAAAAATTCTAATATTGCAAAAATTTTGCAAAAGAGGTGTGAATATGGATAAAAATAACACAGAGAGAGGATAAGTTCACACCCTACAGCAGAGAGGTAAGTGGTCCGGAGACATCTAGCCGGGGGAAATCATTCACAACTAAGTATTTTTTTGGAAGAGGAATTGCAAGGCATCGGAAAAAACGAGCCATCATTTTCGTTGCAAGACATGCAGAAATAAAAAGAATATTTTTTAAACAAGTATTTCTCATATCTTGAGGAATGAGAATCTTTGCAGCTTAGGACTTATCCTACGTGGTTGTTCTGTAAGGAAAATAATATTTCTGCATAGAAAGAATATCTCTGCATATAACTGTCACATTTTGTGCGGAAAAAATAAAATTTCGGTACGGAAATATAATAATATTTCTGTGCTGAAAGAAAAAAAAAAGGTGTTTCCTGCATAGAAAATTCTAGTTCCAACTAGAATCCTAGAGGTTTTAGAATTAGACATTCTGGGTCCTGCCAAAAACACAATCCCAAGGAAATCTTTGTGCAGAATAAGTCTAAAAATGTGAATAATCTTGCAAAACCACATAATTTGAGAAGACTTTTCTTACATCTGGAGGCACATTGCTAAAATTACTCTATAATTTATATACTCTATATGATATATATACTCTATAATTGAGGAGAAATTTTGGGAAGAATTGAATCTCTTTTTTAGAAAATAAAAGAACTGGGAGGGGTTGCAATTGGAGAAAAGATCGCAGAGGAAATATTTCGGTGCAAAATGGAGAGATGCTCTTTTTTTCCATCTATCCCTACTTTTTCTCTCTCCCTCTCTGTTTTTTAAACTAAATTTTGTCGTTCTGTCCAAAATAGGCTCGTCTAGATTTTCCTCTGTCCTCTCCCCACTCAAAAAGGCCGCTAATTCGGACTTAACACCGAACGTTCTCGAGACGTTCTGGCCAAGAACGTCTCCAAACACCGAACGTTCTGGAGAGTCTGGCCAAGAAGGTCTCCAAACACTGAACATTCTGGCCAAGAATGTCTCCAAACACCGAATGTTCTCAAGATGTTCTGGCCAAGAATGTCTCCAAACACCGAATGTTCTCAAGATGTTCTGGCCAAGAACGTCTCCAAACACCGAACGTTCTGGAGATGTTCTGGCCAAGAACGTCTCCAAACACTGAACGTTCTGGCCAAGAATGTCTCCAAACACCAAATGTTCTCGAGACGTTCTGGCCAAGAACGTCTCCAAATACCGAACATTTTCGAGATGTTCTGGCCAGGAACGTCTCCAAACACTGAACATTTTGGAGACATTCGGGCCAAGAACTTCTCCAAACACCGAACGTTCTCGAGACGTTCTGGCCAAGAACGTCTGCAAACACCGAGCGTTCTGGAGAGTCTGGCCAAAAACGTCTCCAAACATCGAACGTTCTCGAGACGTTCTGGCCAAGAATGTCTCCAAATACTGAACGTTCTTGAGATGTTCTGGCCAAGAACGTCTCCAAACACAGAACATTCTGGCCAAGAGTGTCTCCAAACACTGAACGTTCTCGAGACGTTCTGGCCAAGAATGTCTCCAAAAAAAGAAAAAAAAACAATTTTGCAAAAGTCTTACAAAGAAGCAAAGCAGGAAAATTCGGCAGAATTGGAGGGGGGGGAGATTTAATTTTTTTTTCTTTATAAAAAAATAATTTAAAAGCGGAAGATCCTTACCGGCTGCACCCGATAGATTTACTTATGCCACTGAAAATGCCAGAAGCCGAGCCGTGGGATTTATAGACGAGCGGGCGCAGCCCTGATCACGCCAAGCGGGGTTATTTATCGAGCGGTGGCCAACGTGTGATCAGAACCGGAGAATGCCGGATTAAAGGGCAATGAAAACCGAGGGTCAGCTGACCCGGCGGGGGCCCATTGTCCGGAGCCGGAGTTATTTCATGAGCTTTCACTGCGGAGCCGGGCCTTTTGTTAGGGCCGGGGCAAGGAGAGCGGGTTTTGCCGAGCTCAGCACTGGCGCAGGGGTGCCAAGCTCCCTCGGGGCATCGCCGCCGCGCAACAATGCCGTCCGGTCTGGTCCGGCGTTGGCCCGAGGGATTGTGTCTCTTGGAGCCTGTCGCCGTGAAAACATTGGAGAGGGAAAGAGCCCGGCGGACAAAGGGGGCCTGGAAAAAAAAGAAAAAAAGAAATTCTGCCGCGGTCAGCGTTCCCAAAAATCATAACAATCATTTAAATTTAAAGAGAAAGCGGTTTTGGGCTCCGTCTGGTTCCCAAATGTCTCCCCAATCGCACATCCTGTCCCTTTATGCTATGCGAGCACCTCGGCTGTTGGGGAAGATGTGATTTGATCATCGATTTGTCTTTTTTGGAAGACAGCAAACTAAAAAAAATATCCAAGTAATAAATGAGAAACTTCTTTCAAATGCAAGAAGTTGCAAAATGCAAGGAAAATGCAACTTCCTCCAAAAGTTTCATAGTGGCTGGATAGGGAAAAAGTATGCCCTTTGTGGCCTAAAAGTACCAGATTCTGTCTGATCTTGGAGGCTAAGCAGGGTCAGCCCTGGTTGGGACTTGGATGGGAGACCGCCAATGAATACTGAGGGAGGAACTGGGAAAACCACCCATTTGCCTGACAAAAATGGACACCGGAAGTCAACAGGCAGCTTGAAGGAACATCCACACATAACACAAGGCACCAGATCCTGTCTGATCTTGGAGGCTAAGCAGGGTCAGCCCCGGTTGGGGCTTGGATGGGAGACCGCCACTGAATGCCAGGTTCTGAGGAAGGAACTGGCAAAACCACCCATTTGCCTGACAGAAATGGACACCGTAAGTCAACAGGCAGCTTGAAGGAACATCCACACACAACACAAGGCACCAGATCCTGTCCGATCTTGGAGGCTAAGCAGGGTCAGCCCCGGTTGGGACTTGGATGGGAGAACACCAATGAATGCCAGCTTCTGAGGAAGGAAATGGACACCATAAGTCAACAGGCAGCTTGAAGGAACATCCGCACATAACACAAGGCACCAGATCCTGTCTGATCTTGGAGGCTAAGCAGGGTCAGCCCCGGTTGGGACTTGGATGGGAGACCGCCACTGAATGCCAGGTTCTGAGGAAGGAACTGGCAAAACCACCTATTTGTCTGACAGAAATGAACACCATAAGTCAACCGGCAGCTTGAAGGAACATCCACACACAACATAAGGCACCAGATCTTGTCCGATCCTGGAATCTAAGCAGGGTCAGCCCTGGTTAGGATTTGTATGGGAGACCACCAACAAAAAGCAAGTACTGTAGGCTCTATTTCAGAGGAATGAACTGGGAAAACCGCCTCTGAGGATTCCTGGCCTAAGAAAACCCCAATGAAATTCATGGGGTCCCCATAAGTTGATGGAGAACTTGAAGACCCACCCACCCACATGAGTCCTTGTGAACATGTTTGGTCATTCAGACACAGGATTGTTGACTCTGTCTCACCAAAGTCTGGCCAAAGCAGAAACAAGTCTTTGACACCCGAAGGAGAAAGGGTGATTGTTGCATGCCTTCAGGTCCACTCTGGCTTTTGGAGACATCTCCAAGGGCTTTTCTTGGCCAGTTGTCTTCAGAGGACTTTGCCACCGTTGACTCCCTCCGAGGCTGAGACAGAGTGTCCCTTGCCCAAGGTCTCCCAGTGGGATTCCATCGTCTCTTGGAGTCCTCGTCCAATACTCGAACCATCAACCCATATTTCCTCTCCAGAATTGGACTTTTCTGCCCAACGCAAAATAGCCGCTCAAGGTGGGAGAAACTTGGAGCTCTCTGTGTGACATCTTTATTTTTCTATATTATTTTATTAAAAGAGTTATATGTTGTTGTATGTCTTCAAGTCATTTCCCATTTATGGTGACCCTAAGGTGATCCTACCACATGGCTTCCTGGGTTGAGAGAGTGTGACACACCCAGTGTCATCCAGTGGATTCCCATGGTTGTAGATTAGGATTTTCTGAGGCTGAGCGAGTGTGATGCATTCAAGGCCATCCAGTGGGTTTCCATGGCTAAACAGAGACTCGAACTCTGGCCCCCAGGACCATAGTCTAAGGCTCTAACCACTACACCACACTGTTTCTCTGCCTGTTACGTAAAGATGCCTTTATATAACTGGATTAACATTGTGATTTAATTTTTCCCCCAGGCAGTGGAATCCGCTGTCTCCATGGAATGTGGTGGAGTCTCCTCCTTCTTTGGAGGTTTTTGAGCAGAGGCTGGATGGTCATCGGTTGGGAGGGCTTTGCTGGGTGTCCCCGCATAGCAGGGGGTTGGACTGGATGACCTCTGGGGTCCCTTCCAATTCTAAGATTCTATGAAAAGGGCCAAAGTGGAGACAACTGATAATCTGATGGTATAATTAAAAAAAAAACCAATTAGATTAGCTGCCATGTAAAGAGACTCTTTTAAGGTAGAGAAATCTAGAAAATCATTTAGAAGACATAACAATGAAATTTTAAAAATGAAGCAGAGAAATCCAAAGGCCTTTTCCACAACCCATTAGTCATCAAATGCCTGTTTAAACAATAAAAAAGGTCTTTTATCTATTGAAGACACCAGGTCTCATCTGATCTTGAAAGCTAAGCAGGCTTAGCCCTGGTTAGTACTTGGATGGGAGACCGCCAGCAAATACCAGGTGCTGTAGGGACTGGCAAAACCACCTCTGGGTGACTGTAGCCTAAGAAAACACCATGAAGTCAATGGGACCAGTGATTGAAGGCACATACAAGGCATTGGATCCCTTCTGATCTTGGAAGCTAAGCAGGGCCAGCCCTGGTTAGCACTTGGGTGGGAGACTGCCAATGAATCCCAGCTTCTGAAGGCTCTATTTCAGAAGAAAGAACTGGCCAAACCACCTCTTAAAATTCCCTGCCTAGGAAATTATGAGGGTTGCCATAAGACAACAAACAAAAATGGAGAAAACATGGAGAAAATGGAGAGCAGAGGGGAAAAGTTTAGTTTCCTGCGGCAGGGAGTTCCACAGTCTGCAAGCAACCCACCAGATGTGAAGCCCCATCAGCTGTTTAAAGGCTGCTCTGTCGTCTTACCATCAAGATCCTAAATACCCTAAAGGCACCAGATCCCCTCTGATTTTGGAAGCTAAGCAGGGCCAGCCCTGGTTAGGACTTGGATGAGAGACCGCCAACAAATACCAGGTACCAAAGGAAATTGATGGGGTCCCCATAAATAGACAGGCAACTAGGGTCTTAGAGGCACCAAGTCCTGTCTGAGCTGGGAAGCTAAGTAGGGCCAGCCCTGGTTGGTACTTGGATGGAAGACCACCGAGGAATCCCAGGTTCTGCAGGCTCTATTTCAGAGGAAGGGGCTTGCAAAAAATATCTCTGAGGATTCCTTGCCTAACAGCTTTTATATCTTTCTATAAAAAGTCAGATACACAAAGCTGTGATTGGGGAGGATCATCAATTAAACATCACCCCACAACGTTAGACAATTCCCAGGTTTATCCCTCTTTCATCCTTGAGTCAGGAAGGTGTTTCCTGTCACTTATCTCTGAGCATTTCCATTTCTCAAAACACCTTGATTTTGTTTTTTGCCCCACTCCGATCTTCTCTCCCTCTATTGCAAGGAGCAATAAACCAATTAACCACTTGATACACCGGAATACACTAACGAGCTTGAAAAAGATGACGTGGATGAAGAAGTAGAGGGCATGCTGATAAAATCTGCGGATGGCACCAAATTGGGAGGGGTTGCTAATTGCAAATTGGGAGGGGTTGCTAATACCCCAGAGGACAGGATCAGAATTCAGAAGGACCTGGACAGCTTGGAAAGCTGGGCCAAAACTAACAAAATGAATTTCAACAGAGAGAAATGTGAGGTCCTGAACTTAGGCAGAAAAAATTGAACGCACAAATATACGATGGGGGACATGTGGCTGGATAGCAGTACGTGTGAAAGGGAGTCTTGGTAGATCACAAGCTGAACATGATCCAGCAGTGTGATGCGGCAGCCAAGAAAGCCAATGCAATTCTTGGATGCATCTATAGGAGCATGGTGTCTAGATCGAGGGAGGTAATGGTACCACTCTATTCTGCTTTGGTTAGGCCTCATTTGGAATAATCCTGTGTCCAGTTCTGGGCACCTCAATTCAAGAGGGATATGCACAAGCTGGAGCATATCCAGAAGAGGGCATCCAAAATGGTGGAGGGTCTGAAAGCCATGAAGGCCCATGAGGAGTGGTTTAGGGAGCTGGGGATGTTGAGTCTGCAAAAGAGAAAGTTAAAAGGGAATGTGATAGCCATGTTTAAATATTTGAAAGGATGTCATGTTGAAGACGGAGCAGGCTTGTTTTCCCCTGCTCTGGAGACCAGGACACAGAGCAATGGATTCAAGCTGCAGGAAAGGAGACTCCACTCTGGAAGAACTTCCTGACAGTCAGAGTGGAATCTGCTGTTGCCTTAACAGAGTGTGGTGGGGTCTCCTCCTCCTTTGGAGGTTTTTAAGCAGAGGCTGGATGGCCATCTGTTGGGAATGCTTTGATGGGTGTTCCTGCATTGCAGGGGGGTGGACTGGATGGCCCCTGGGGTCCCTTCGATCATTCTATGAGAGATACATTGTTGCAACAAACAACTAGCATTTGATAGTTTGCAGCACTCTATTTAAATCTAGCAATGCCTAAGCTGGCAATTGGATCTATCCAGCAAATATGGCATCTTGCATCCCGAACGCATTTTTCCCGACGATTACCTGAAATCTCTTGTTGTCGTCATTTGAACTCGTGTTCAAGAGAGCAGAAAACAGCCTCCCTCCCTCTCCTGTGTGATCTGCCTTTGGATATTTTTTTGAATTAAATTTTATTTAAAAAATATGAATAATACAATATAGTAATAAATAAAGAATATAGGAACAGTATAACACACAAACATAAATCTACACGTATAGTTTGTAACTTTCATTTTCCAATCTTCTGCATCTTCGCTTCCGGCTAGATTGTCGTTATGATAATATGTTAGGTAAATAAACGAGGATCTGTTTCTCCGTTCGGATATTCACAGGTGCCTCTGTCAGCTTACGGGCCGGTTTGAAGTCCAACCCACCGCGGCTGTTCGTTCCACCCTTGCAAAAAAGTTCATTCCAACCTGGTAGATTTAGTTAAGTTACTTTTTGCAGATCCGGGGACGGTTGCGGAAACATATTTCCGACGGTGGAGCGTGCCCGGTGTCTGCTTTATCAAGTACCAACAGGGAAAGAAGGAAGTATAAATTTGTATATTTTAATTTATAGATGAGAAACTTCTGCAAACTTTTATAGGTCTTAGGCCACTTCCGCACTAGCCTGTTATAGCGCGATTATTCCACTTTCAACATCCAATAGAATCCTGGGATTTGCAGTTTCGGGAGGGGCCGAAACTCTAAACTATACAAACTACTATTAAATGGAACCAGATATAATAAAAAGGACGATGATTAAATGGGCTCAGAATGTAGGTCATCTAATTGAATTAGATGCTTGGGGGGAAAGTATGGAAAACAGATATAAAATTTACTCCAGCTTTAAATTTAAGAGAAAACTTGTATAAGATGATGCATAGATGGTGTACGACTCTGGAGAGGTTGCAAAAAAATAACGAAAAATGGAGATGCGGAGTGTTGGAAATGTGGGGAGAAAGTGGGAACTTTCTCACCCATGTGGTGGATTTGGTAAAATGCAAAGAAATTTTGGAAGGGAATTCACGAAAAAGTTCATAAAGTGAATTTTGAATTGGCACCGGAATTTTATTTGTCGAATATATTAGGTCAGAAATCAAGAGATTAGAAGAAACCAGAAAATAATATTGTATTTGATTACGGCGGCACGGCTCAGCATCGGAAAGAAAAAACAGAAATTAATTTAGAGGAATGGAAACAAAAAGTGTTGGATACGGTTGGGACTGAAAAATTAGCATATTCTCTAAAAAACAAATCTGTTCAGAACTTTGAAAGAGAATGGAAAGGGGTAATGGAGTGGTTAAAAATATAAATACATCTGATGATTAGGTAAAAATATAGGAGGGGGACATGTGGCTGGATAGCAGTACGTGTGAAAGGGTGTCTTGGTAGATCAGAAGCTGAACATGAGCCAGCAGCATGATGTGGAAGCTAAAAAGGCCAATGCAATTCTTGGTTGGTAATGGAGTGGTTAAAAATATAAATACATCTGATGATTAGGTAAAAATATAGGATGGGGGACGTGTGGCTGGATAGCAGTACGTGTGAAAGGGTGTCTTGGTAGATCAGAAGCTGAACATGAGCCAGCAGTGTGATGTGGCAACTAAAAAGGCCAATGCAATTCTTGGTTGGTAATGGAGTGGTTAAAAATATAAATACACATGATGATTAGGTAAAAATGTATTTGTGTAAAAATGGAGGATTCGTTATGGAAAAGATAGTAATGACTGAACTGGGGAAGAATAATATAGGGAAGCGGAATGGAGGGAGGGACGTACCAAAAATGGTGCTGTATGTCTCTTTTTTTGTGTGTTGTGGAAAACTAATATTTTTTTTTTATAAAAGAAATAAAAGAAAGAGGTTTGTTTCAAGAAAAAAAGAATAATGTCTTTTTTTCCTTGTTTCTCTTTTTTCCTTTGCCAAATAAAAAAAAATATTATGGGGGGAAAAGTTCATTCCGTTTTCCAACAACTCTTACCGCCAAAAGATTCTTCCGATATTAAGGCGGCATCTTGTTCCGGCAGCCCCCCAAAAATCCCCAGCGGCATAATCAGGCTGTTAGCAGCCACTGGCGGCAAAGTTTGTCTCGGCCAAAGTTCTTGGCAAGTTTAGAGAAAATGAGTCCAAATTTGTCACAAGTCCAAAAAGAGGGTGTTCAGGGCGGAATCTGAAGCCCAGGCAAAGGTCAAATTTTCAAATTTCTGGAGTGTGGTGGGGTCTCCTCCTTCTTTGGAGGTTTTTGAGCAGAGGCCGGATGGCCATCTGTCCAAGGGAGGGCTTTGAGGGTGTTCCTGCATGGCAGGGGGTTGGACTGGATGGCCCCTGGGGGTCCCTTCCAACTCTGCATTTCTATGATTCTATGATTCACAAAATTTGCAAACCTTCCAAGAAATGAAACTGTGTACAAAAAAGGAACGTGCCTATAGTTAAAGTGAGAGAGAGGGTATAATGCTCATTAAAATATATTTATGTTGAAACACGATGGAATGGGGAGAAGTGTCGATGGTGCAAACAGATGCACAAATACTCTTATTTCTTTAGCATTCTCGATATATGCGTCAGTTCTCACAATACGCAAATTGCACAGGAGGACACAAAATCCCACAACCCGAAAGACAGCCAGCAGATGAAAAATGCAAGCAGGGTTCTGGAGAAAGCTAAACGAAAGGGCGTCTGAGGGGATTTGTCACATCCCTGTTAACAACTTCACAAGTTTTATTTGGCACAACTGCGTCCGTCCGTCAGCAAAAGCCGATGCCAAGAAAAACTTGTTAGTCTTTCGGATTCCACAGATCTAACTTTTGCTGCAACAGAATAAAACAAAGAGAGAGAGAGAGAGAGAGATCCCTTGACATTGCTGGCCAGAGTTGCAATCATGCCTCCCTGATCCAGTGGAGGACAGAGTTGGAAGGGTCCCTCAAAGGCCATCTAGTCCAACCCCCCCACTATACCGGAATGCACAAATAAAGTACCACTGAAGGGTGCCCATCCAACTTCTGCTTAAAGATTTCCAAAAACAGAGACTCCACCAACCTTACAGGCAGGCTGTGAAACATTAGGAAGCTGCAGGAAAGGAGATTCCACCTGAACCTCTGGAAGAATCATAGGAATGTAGAGTTGGAGGAGACCCCCAGGGGCCATCCAGTCCAACCCCCTGCTATGCAGGAACACCCATCAAAGCATATCCAGCTCCTTAAGACATGGGGCATTTCTTCCAAACACTTCACCAGTTTGGTCACCCTCCTCTGGACACGTTCCAGCTTGTCCATATCCTTCTTGAAATGAGGTCCAGGATTCCAGATGAGGTCAGACCAAAGCAGAATAGGGTGGTATTATTACTTTCCTCAGTCTGGACACCATACTGCTATTGATGCAACCAAGAATAGCATTGGCCTTTTTAGCTGCTGCATCACCCTGCTGGCTCATGTCCAGCTTCTGGTCCACCAAGACTCCTGGATCCCTATTACTGTTATTCAGCCACTTGTCCCCCATCCTATATTTGTGCATTCCATTTTTCCTGCCTAAGTGCAGGACCTTCCATTTCTCTCTGTTGAAACTCATTTTGTTAGCCTTGTTTTGAATTTTGATCCCGTCCATTAGCGTATTAGCAACCCCTAGGATCCTATGTGTTCATTGAATCCTAGAGTTGGAAGAGACCCCAGGGTACAAGTTTGGCCTCCATCTCAAACTCCCCAGCTGTTGAGGTCCGGGCACGGGTGGCAAGGATGTTAGATGCTGGGGCCTGGGTAGTGAACGGGCAATAGGCCAGCGATTATAGCTTAACAAGAATCCTAGAATCCTAGAGTTGGAAGAGACCCCAGGGGCCATCCAGTCCGACCCCCTGCTATGCAGGAACACCCATCAAAACCCTCCCTTGGACAGATGGCCATCCAGCCTCTGCTTAAAAACCTCCAAAGAAGGAGACTCCACTACACTCCAAAGCAGCAGATTCCACTGCCGGACAACTCTGACAGTCAGGAAATTCTTCCAGAGGTTCAGGTGGAATCTCCTTTCCTGCAGCTTGAATCCATTGCTCCTTGTCCTGGTCTCTGGAGCAGCAGAAAATAAGCTTGCTTCATCTTCAATATGGCATCCCTTCTAATATTTAAACACGGCTACCATGAACTTCCTGATAGTCAGAGCTGTCTGGCAGTGGAATCTGCTGCCGCCTCCATGGAGTGTGGTGGAGTCTCCTCCTTCTTTGGAGCTTTTTAAGCAGAGGCTGGATGGCCATCTGTTGGGAATGCTTTGATGGGTGTTCCTGCATAGCAGGGGGTTGGACTAGATGACCCCTGGGGTCCCTTCCCACTCTGTGGCTCCATGATTCTATGAGTCTATGATTCCTAGTTCTACCATGTACTCCCAAAAGCACTCCCAAAATATGTACTTTCTCCTTCTCCTCCCAAAATGGTAACAGGAAGCGGTCCAACGTCGTCTCGAAAAGGATTGCAGAGGAAAATAGAGAAGTTCAGGCTTACTGTGGCGGTGGGATGCAGCCCACACAACTTTCTGAGTCTACTGGATTCCAAGGAGGAGAAAGGGGGTTCTACCTGTCGTGCCCCCGGTTCCAGGACCCAGACAGGATTTTTCCCAGCAACCACACCCAAGAGGCATGAGAGGAACAGTATTTATAGCAGCCGGTGCAGGTAGAAAAGGGAAAGGCCAGGCGTCTTGGAGCATTTATATAGCAAGGACTCGTTAATTAGGCCAACAGCCGGGTAAGGCTCTGAGCCTAGATAACAAGAGGCCAAAAGAGAAGGGATATGTTGGCGCCGACTTATTCTGTCCGTAGTAACAACCCAGCTCGTAGTATTTCATAGAATCATAGAATCCTAGAGTTGGAGGAGACACCCAGGGGCCATCCAGTCCAACCCCCTGCCATGCAGGAACACCCTCAAAGCCCTCCCTTGGACAGATGGCCATCCAGCCTCTGCTTAAAAACCTCCAAGGAAGGAGACCCCACCACACTCCAGGGAGGCAGCAGATTCCACTGCCGGACAGCCCTGACTGTCAGGAAGTTCTTCCTGAGGTTCAGATGGAATCTCCTTTCCTGCAGCTTGAATCCATTGCTCCTTGTCCTGGTCTCTGGAGCAGCAGAAAACAAGCCGTCTCCCTCCTCTATATGGCATCCCTTCAGATATTTAAACATAGCTAAACATGAATATTTGAGGGCAGGTGTGTATTGTCTGCTAACAATCCTGGGAGGTGTGAGAAACTTTCCTTTTGTCGAAACAGTATGTCCGGAATAACTTGTGCTTACAAACTTTGCTCCGAGGTTGCACAGAAGCTTTTATTTGGAACAAAGCAAATTGGAGAGCAAAGCACTTATGGGATAGTTACAGATTTTATAACTTGTCGTGCAAATTTAGGCACAGGTAGCAATGATTGGTGGAGGTCATAAATGTCACATCGCAAGCAATTTTCCACACCCTTCATTATTTCAAAATTCAAAATGACCTGGATAAATTGGAGAGCTGGGCCAAGGCAAACAAAATGAAATTCAACAGAGAGAAGTGGAAGGTCCTACACTTAGGTAGAAAGAATGGAATACAGAAATATAGGATGGGGGACACGTGGCTGGATAGCAGTCTGTGTGAAAGGGAGCTAGGAGTCTTCATAGACCACAGGCTGAACATAAGCCAGCAGTGTGATGCGGCAGCCAAGAAAGCCAATGCAATTCTCGGCTGCATCAATAGGAGTACGGTGTCTAGATCGAGGGAGGTACTGGTACCACTCTACTCTGCTTTGGTTAGACCCCATCTTGAATCCTGTGTCCAGTTCTGGGCACCCCAATTCAAGAAGGATATTGACAAGCTGGAGCAAGTCCAGAGGAGGGCGACCAAAATGGTGAGGGGCCTGGAAGCCATGAAGTCCTATGAGGATAGACTTAGAGAGCTGGGTATGTTTAGTTTGCAGAAGAGAAGGTTAAGAGGGGACATGATAGCCATGTTTAAATATTTGAAAGGATGCCATGTAGAAGAAGGAGAGGGCTTGTTTTCTGCTGCTCCAGAGACCAGGACAAGGAGCAAAGGATTCAAGCTGCAGGAAAGGAGATTCCACTTGAACCTCAGGAGGAACTTCCTGATGGCAGTGGAATCTGCTGCCTCCATGAAGTGCGGTGGGGTCTCCTCCTTCTTTGGAGGTTTTTAAGCAGAGGCTGGATGGCCATCTGTTGGGACTGCTTTGATGGGTTCTTCCTGCATGGCAGGAGGTTGGACTAGATGGCCCCTGGGGTCTCTTCCAACTCTACATTTCTATGATTTACATTTCTTTCATCCTGGCAGCAGGGACGGATTCCCACACTGCTATCGTTCCAATGACAGTTCCCGTAACACCTTCCTCACATTTTTGCATTCCCACTTTGTATCTTCTTTTCTCTTGCCAGGATATACAGTAACATTGAACGACACAGCTGTTAGCCATTTGATTTAAAAGGTTTAAACCGGATACATATTTGCAATTAGCAATTAACAACTTGGTAGCGCCTTTAGCAAATTACAGCCATATCTGAGCTAGCAAAGTTATTCTAATGCCTATACTATGAATTATCCAGCATACTTAAGACAGGAGCCAAGCAAGCCTGGTGGGATTTCTTTCCATTTCTTCCTTTTAAGGGGATGCCAGACTTTGTGGTTCGGTTTTCCAAAAAGTAACTGGCCAAAGAGCAACAAAGAAGGAAAAAGAATTTGGATTTTTAGATTTTTTTGAGCTGAATTCCTATTAGAGTAAACTGATTGTATCAATGGAAATTACACAAGGATCAATCTGTCATTTAATTTAATTTAATTTTTCCTGCCCTAGCGGGGACATTTGTCCTATGTAACTCCTGGCAACTGGAGTAGACCCATTTGAATCAATGGGATTTACACACATTTAGGCGTGAAAATTGACCTCCGATTTTGCAACTGATGGGATTTCATAGAATCATAGAAATGTAGAGTTGGAAGAGACCCCAGGGGCCATCCAGTCCAACCCCCTGCTATGCAGGAGGAACCCATCAAAGCATTCCCAACAGACGGCCATCCAGCTTAAAAGCCTCCAAAGAAGGAGGAGACTCCACCACACTCCATGGAGGCGGCAGAATATTCCACTGCCGGAGAGCTCTGATCGTCAGGAATCTCCTTTCCTGCAGCTTGAATCCATTGCTCCTTGTCCTGGTCTCTGGAGCAGCAGAAAGCAAGCTTGCTCCATCTTCAAGATGGCATCCCTTCAAAGTGTTGGCTTTATATGCAAGTGTTGGCTTGCCATTCTCTGGTACTGGCAACCAGGCTGAGACAGTGGGGTTGTAGAGCTTGCAGCCCCCTCTGCATGCTACCAGATTACAACTCCCATTAGCCTGTAGCCTTCAATGGTGAAGAATGCTGGGAGTTAGAGTGCAACCTCTAGAAAAGCCTCTGTTTTGAATCACCGCGGCCTTCCTCTGAGGCTGAGAGAGTGTGACTTGCCCACCGTGTGGATTTCTGTGGTTGAGTGGGGGTTCGAATCCACTATGCCTCTCACAACTCCCATCATGGAGCACGCTAGATAACAAGGCTGATGGGAATTGTAGTCAAAAGCTATCCAAAGGGCTGCATGGAATTCCCACCCCAGCTTTGGAGTTAATCAATGGGATTTAAACGAAAGTGTCAACTTTCCCTTCAGACACGGATGCGGTCGGGTACGGTGCTCTAGCCAAAAACAGCAACCCGAATTTCGGGTTTTGCTTTTATCTATTTATTCCTTATTCCTAGTAGGGCGGAAACAAAATTCAAAATCATTGCAAAATAATTGGAAAAAAAACCCCAGGCTTTTTTGTAAGTGGTAGGAAACTTTGATGAAGAGAATCCTAAAGTGATGAGAATCTTTGCCATTTGGGACTTAAAGGAATAAAATTTGCACATTTTTATGTATGTGTGTGTGCAGAAAACATTATGTTCTAGGCAGAAAACAGAATTTTCAGTGCAGAAAATATAGAGGAAGGAGAGGGCTTATTTTCTGCTGCTCCAGAGACCAGGACGAGGAGCAATGGATTCAAGCTGCCGGAAAGGAGATTCCACCTGAACCTCAGGAAGAATTTCCTGACAGTCGGGGCTGTCCAGCAGTGGAATATGCTGCCTCCATGGAGTGTAGTGGAGTCTCCTTCCTTGGAGGTTTTTAAGCAGGGGCTGGGTGGCCATCTGTCAGGAGTGCTTTGATGTGTGTTCCTCCATAGCCGGGGGCTGGACTAGATGGCCCCCGGGGTCTCTTCCAACTCTAGATTTCTATGATTCTATAATTAGTTTCTGAGCAGAAAATATTGCTTAATGTTATGAAATATTATTATTGAATACTGTTTTCTGCAGCCCCCTACCACCGTGAAATGAAAAGTATACACGAAATAAGTCCAGGACTGCAAACAGTCTTTGAAAAGTGTGTTGTAGTGGTTTGAGCATTGGCCCTGGGACTCTGGGAGACCAATTTGGTCTTGGAAGCCCACCTGGGGGAAGTCACACTCTCTCAGCCTCAGGGGGAATCAAAGGCAAACCTCCCTCTGAGCAAAACTCGCCGAGAAAACCCAGCAATACGGTCGCCATAAGTCGGAAACGCCTTGAAGGTACACAAAAACAACAGTTTTTGAAGACTTTCTCATCATGAGAAGATAGGCTGGGACTTTTGCCTTTGAGAACAAAGCGGAATAGAGTGGTACCATCACTTCCCTTGAGCTAGACGCTGTTGTCCTATTTATGCAGCCTAGAATTGTATTGGCCTTTTTAGCTGCTGCATCACACTGCTGGCTCACGTTCAGCTTGTGGTCCTCCAGGACTCCAGATCCGTTTCACATGGACTATGGCCATATCTGTGCATTTCATCCTTTCTTTCTAAGTGTAATACCCTACATTTCTCCCTCTTGAAATTCATTTTCATTAGCTTTGGCCCAGCTCTCCAATCATTTTGAACTCTGATCTTGTCCCCTGACATGTTAGCTCCCCCTCCTAATTTGGTGTCCTCTGCAAGTTTGATAGGAAGACCCTCTATTTCCTCACCCAAACCATTTGTTTAGAGATGGTAACCAAAGGAAATACATAGAAACAATGGAATTTCAATGCAAGTCTTGACTTTCTATTCTGCAGTTGATGCAAGTTGGATTAAAACCTTTTTTTAAAAAATGCCTGATCTCTTTCATTGTCATCAGTGGCACCAGAAATGTTTCTGTTGGGAATTACGGACAAAGAGCAGGGCGGTAAATATGGTCTAATTCTTCAATACATAATTGCTGTGTGCTTACATATTTGAAAGCTTGTCATGTTGAAGATGGAGCAAGCCTGTTTTCTCCTGCTCCAGAGACTAGGACATGGAGCAATGGCTTCAAGCTACAAGCATAGGAAGACAGTGGAAACTGCTGCTGCCTCCCTGTAGCTGGGTAGGTTTAGCCAGAAGAAGAGAAGTTTAAGAGGGGACATCATGGCCACGTTTAAATATTTGAATGGACGTCATGTTGAAGGTGGAGCAAGCTTGTTTTCTGCTGCTCCGGAGACTAGGATACGGAGCAATGGCTTCAAAGTCCAGGAAAAGAGATTGATAGGAAAAACTTCTTAATGGTAAGAACAGTTGGACAGGAAAATATGGTGCTGCCTCCATGGAGTGTGATGGAGCCTCTTCCTTCTTTGGAGGCTTTGAAGCAGAAGCTGGAGGGCCATCTGTCAGAGGAAATGCTTTGATGGTTCTCTCCTCCGTGGCGGAATGGGGTTGGACTGGATGGCCCTTGGGAGCAATTTTTGGAGGCATCCAAAGAAAAGGAGGAAAGGCCGAGGGACTCGGGGAACGTGAACATGTGCGAACGCCAGAAGGGTTCTAGAGGTGCAGGATGTACCAGCCTCCCCTCCCTGCAAGGCTAAAAATTTTGGAGAATGGAGAAATATTTCTTTTTTATTGGAGGGCAATGTCCTCCTTTTGGGCACAAAGGTTGCACCATCCAAAGCAGGTCCGTTCCTCTCGTGGAAGACAACGCTACTGCCCCCCGATGGCTGGCTGAAGAATTTACTTGTGGCTTTTAAGACTGAACTCTGTGCACACGAACACATTTTCTGTCCTTGCTTCTCCTTGCAAAAAAGTGCTTTTCTCTTAGCAACACGCCACAGGTTGCAGGTTTAATTCATGGAGCAGGCTCTGATTTATTTATTTAAAAAAAAGAGTATTTTCATGATAGTTTGCAGTTTTAATAGTGCTTTAATCTGCTATTGTTTAGCAGAAAAGCAGGATTTAAATACTTTTCCACATGCATTTAAAAAAAAGAAAAAAGAAATTAGCTGAAGCAGGTTAAACAAACTCTCAAGACCTAAAGATGGTTAGAATCTTCCCAGCCACAACACCCAAATGATGGGAAAGTTTGGAAAGTTGAAAGGAAGGACTTTAAGGAGAAGCTGAGCTCATCTCTGGCTGAGGTAGCTTGGCCATGAAAACGCACTGGGCGCCCTTGGGCAAGTCACACTCTCTCAGCCTCAGAGGGAGGCAAAGGCAACCTCCCCTCAATTAATTTAGCAAAGAACCCCCCCCCGACAGGTTTCCCTTAAGGCACCATAGAATCACAAAACTGTAGAGTTGGAAGAGACCCCAGGGGTCATCAAGTCCAACCCCATTCAACCATGCAAAGCAGTCCTGAAAGATGGCCATGCAACCTCTGTTGAAAAACCTTTAAAGAAGGAGGAGATTCCACCACATCCCATGGAGGCTGCAGCAGATTTCCCCATCCAATTCCTCTTGCCATCAGGAGGTTCTTCCTAAGATTTAGGCGGAATCTCTTTTTCTGAACTTTGAAGTCATTGCTCCGCATCCTAGTCTCTGGAGCAGCACAAAACAAGCTTGCGCCATCTCCATATGACACCCCTTCAAGTAACAAATTACTTGAAGGCACACAAGGACAATTGAAATAGTATAATTTATGGCTTCATACTTTGGGATTTCCGACTCTTTGGACAAATAAGGGTGGAAATTCAAGATACCGCCCAAGCCCTAAGAGAGGCCAGACACCAGCCAAGAGACAAGGTGAGATTTTCCTATGGAAAAAAAAAGCATACTCTTTTAGGTCATGTCTTAAGGTGGAAACTAGCAGGGTTCAAATCCTTCCTCAGACATGGAAGCCCTTTCTCAGCCTCAAAGGAAGGCCATGGTGGCAAACATCCTCTGCAGAAACCTTGCTTGAAACCAGGGGTTCAAAGCCTAGTCTACTTGGAATTAGCGATTAAATTTAGGCCAATGAATGAACTATATTTCCCTAATGAAGCCTTTCATGGATTCAGACCTCTGGGCTGTCCACTGGCCCCTCCTTCTGAAAGAGTTAAATTCAGAGAAGTACTGCATGAGTAGAAAAATAAGTGAATTGGACAGCAGATGTCCCTGCCTTATCTCGGTTTGAAAGTATGATTGGCCTTGTAACACTATGCTTAGGTGCCTGGGAAGTAAAAGGGAGTCAAGCATACACTTTCGCCTCATCTTTGTGTTATTTGGTGACTGAGGCCTTTGTTCCCTTGTTTTGGGGGTGGTATTAAGCTCCAAATGTAATGGCTGACGTAGACTAGAAATGTGATTGATTGCTGACGCTGTTGACCAAAGGTATAAGAACTAAGTGTTTTAATCAATCGGGGCTGGCAGTTTTGGACATTATATATCCGCTGCTTGCCCTGCGCAGTAAATAAATGGTTTGGAAAATAAAGCTTTCTGTTTTGGAACAACCTGAAGGTCTTCATCATTTCCTTGCCACTACATTTTTGGTGCGTTGGCCGGGAAATTGAGAGAAGGGGCTTTGGAGCCCCCCTTGACGGACGCTTGAGTGCTAGGGTCGCTGCCCCCCTCTTGGCGAAACCCAGGGCGCCCTCGACTGCTTTGGTCGAAGAGGTTTGGCCTTGAGCGGGGTGGTTTCCCTGGCAGCAGCGTTTTCCAGTCAACGGACTCTGGTCACGCAGAAAGCATAAGGCCTCCCCCGGCTAATTGGTGAAGTGGACTCCCTTGCGATTTCAAGGGAAAGAGAGAGCTTGATCACCTCTCTAAGTCTCGCCCTAGTAACTCATGGCTAGTGGGGCCGTGAGTGAAGCCGCGAAGACTTTGGTAAAGAGACATCTCTTCGAGTCTGGTAAACGGTGGTGGGAGGCCGTTTGTTGGTGTGAGTGTGGTGTGACTGGTCTGACCAGAGTCAGATTTATGCTTGGTGTCGCATTTCCTGGCTCATGCCATTGACTCCGTCTGGGTGACCAGGTCGACACAGAAAGTCTGTTGTAAAATCCTTTTGTGTGGGCGCACAGGACCCCCTTTACCTGCGCGTCAAATCCCCTCCCCCTTCTGTGTTTTGTCTAAACAGCGGGAGGATATGGGAGGGGGGTGAGTTGGCAAACCCTCTGGACAATATGCTGAAGAATCTTAAGAAAGGATTCAGTGGAAACGTTACCATTGCTGTGTGCTATTTGTGCTGTAGGAAAATCCCAGGACAGGAGAAAAGCGCTCTGTTTTCCTCTGCTGGGTGCCATTGCCCAGAGCCCCTCCCTCTCCTGGCTCTGAGTTAACCATGAAGTTGCCTGCAGGGATGGAAGTTATCTGGCCAGGGGCTTGGAAAAAGCAGAAATTAAGTCAGTATGGAAATGATGAAGCAAGCCCTAGGTGTTAATGAGAAATAGTGAGGAAACAATAGGGTTTCATTGTTTTCTCCAAATGCACAGGTCGGTGATTCAATCAACTGGAAAGAAAATCACTCTGCAAGAGGCAGAGGGAGTATCCCATGGGCTGGCACTTCAAAAGTCAAAGGACTTTCAGGAAAAAAAAAAAAAAGGAAGCAGCAAGCTTTTGAAAAAGGAGTTGAATATAGGAGACTTTTTCTTACCTCGATGTTACTTAGCTCAAGTTTTGGAGCAGGAAGGGGGTTGAGAAGAGCGGCATTCCTTTGCCTGCCTCCCTTTCCCCTCCCTGTAGCCCCTCCCTTCTCCTTTAGATGTTAACTCCATAGTTGCTGGTTTTTGGAGAATGGAAGTTTCTTTAGCCAAATGCTTAAGAATTCTGTCAGTGTGTACATAGGGAGGGCTATGAAGATAGTTTCGATAACTCATTTTCAGCCTGGCAGGCTGAGTGAGGATGTCATAGAAGCAAGGAAAAATAATAATAATAACAAAAAAAACAGGCTTTCAGGTAAATGAATACAGGATGGCGAAGTTTTGGAAAACATTGCTGAAGACTCTGGTGACAGCTGCCTGTTTCATGTTTTAAACTCTTCAGTCATCAAGAATCCCCCCCCCTTTTGGCTCACATAGAAGGAAAAGAAAAGGAAAAAAAAAGGAGAACTTTGGAAACTTCTCCTCCAGTACTTTTTGCAACATTTCTAAACAATACAGAGTCCCAATGTTTTCTCTAAGCACAGAGAAAAGCTGCATCTGGAGAAGAAGGGAAAAACAACAAAAACAAAGCAAAAACCCCACCTTGAGAGCCCGTATAGACAAACATGTCATACAAGAGGTGTTAGTTTCGTTTTTCCCTTACAATGAACAATGAACTATTCTTTCTAGTGTGGCAGCAGTTGTGTCTACCTTTTTGATACATTTCTACATCAAAGAGAGAAAACAAGATTACAATGCAGCTTTAGCATAGGGAAGGCTGCTTCTCCAAAAGACATGGCTTTTTCCTCACTCCTTGTGGCCATCGGGCTGAATGCAACCCTCCCCCTCTTGAGACGGAGGGAATGAGGAGCATGAATTTGCAATTCTGGCATTATTACGTCAACAACTTAGTTAAAAAAAAGAAAAAAGAAAAAAAGGGGCTGCAAATCTCTATTTGACAATAATTTTTTTTTTTTAAAAAAAAAGCATTTAGCATACGAACTTTGGGGCACATGGGAATTGTAGTAACAAGAGAAGTAAAATATTGGATGCCCCCCCCCCGGGGGAATTAAACACACCAACAGGAAACTGCCTCTCCCCTGAGGAGACAGACAGGGAGGGGGAAGAGCAAAAGAATCAGCATTTGCATGAAAGACCCGCCTGCTTTTGCATGGAAGAGAAAAAAAGTAGAAATGGCTGCAGCAGTTCTTCCCCACCCCCAGCTTGCAATGAGAAGGAGGGGGAGGATGGGAGTAGCGGCAGACCCCACCAGAGAGGCTGCCTGAGGATTCTAAGCAGCAGAACCAGAAGCCATGGTGTCATGATTTTTATTAAAGAAGCTACTCAACAACTTAGGGAAATTGTAAACTCCCCTTAATAGGAAGATTTGCCTGTGGACATTCGAGCTAGGAATGCAGTTGCCTTCTATTGAGGCAGCTAACTCAGATGATGCCAAATCTACAACACCTCCCCACATACCTGTTTATGCATATATGCCCTCCACCACGTCTGATTTGTTAAATTGAAAGATAGTAGAACTGTGTTCTAGCATCATGGCAATGCACATGCCTAACTGGCAAGATTGCCAGTAACTACTGAAGAAAGGAGCCAAATTATCCAGCAGGCAAAGCAGATCATCCAGGAGAGAACTCCCAGGTGTGGATAAGGGGGAGAGTGTCTTTGATGGACCCCTGATGGGATCTGAATACACTGGGAATTCTTCCCAGTGTCAGACTCTGCTAGAAAAAGCCAGTCAATATGTTTAAAGTTGTGGGTGGAGAATTACAGGAAACCACAATCCCTGGCTACCCTTTCCTACCTGAGAGGAGGTGGAGGGGATGCTGTAGAACGGTGGCCAGTAGGAGGTGCCATCTAACATAGTAGGAAAAAGCTGCATGAAACCGAAGGGAGCTGAAAAGGAGAGGCTTAGCTGCCTACGGCCATACCACCCTGAACACGCCCGATCTCGTCTGATCTCGGAAGCTAAGCAGGGTCGGGCCTGGTTAGTACTTGGATGGGAGACCGCCTGGAAATACTGGGAGCTGTGGGCTGTTGTAAAAACCCAAGGCTATCTGAGTGTTTGGAGGAGGCTCCAGGAATCTGAAGGGACTCCTATTGTTAGCAACCTCTCATATGATGCAGCAGAGGAATCTCTTCAGGAAGTCTTTGAAAAGGCTTCAGGATTCAGGATTCCACAGAACAATTAAGGAAGGTTTAAGGGCCTGCGATTGTAAGGCTCTATGAAGCAAGATTTATGACTGGCTGTCAAGCGGAGAAAGAAAGAAGATTAACGAATGATGGAGCAGAGGTCAGAAGAGACAGAGACCCCAGAGGAGGATGAGGGTCTCTGAGAGCAAAGTGCCCAGTGGGGGCAGGAGAGATATAGGCAAGAGAGCCTGAAGAGGATCAGAGAAGGATGTGGACGTGTGTGGAAGAGGAAAGCAGAAAAGATGGTCCAACTGACAGATGCAGGGACTAATGGAAGTAGAATACTGTCAGTGGCCAGATGTCAAGAGCAGACTGAGGAAAAGGTTTTGTTCCTCATCCCACAGACAGAGAAGGGCAAGGGCTTGGAGTTGTGACATTCTGGAAAAGGAAAGTTGGCAGCAAAAGCATGAAGAATACAGGAAAGGGCAGAGTCCAAGATGAAAGGCAGTCCAAGCAGCAAAGGAGTGCCCCCTCACCAGTCCCCGATAAGGTGGAGATTGGAATGGCTCCCTAAGCGCAGCCTCAGCTGGATGGAGGAGGTGACAGAGCACCCCTACGAGTAAGCTGGGAGGAGAGGTGATGGTGCACCTCTGAGCTGGAAGGGAGAAAATAAGGGGGCACTTCTGAGAGGCGATTGTGCGCCCCTCCAGGCTGGAAGTGGAACTGCAGCTGAAGGATGCTGACTGAAAAGGCAAGGGAGAGAGAAAAGAGAGATGCAAGCTGTGAGACAGCTAAGGGACCAACAACAGCCCTAAAGGCCCACACACCACATATGCTCAAGAGCAACAGACCTGCATCTGTCCACAGGATCACCAAAGGCAAGAACCACCGTTCTAGGAATCACCTGGAAGTCACATTGTACCTGCAGACCTCAGAACTCAGGAGAAGTGGATAAAATCCTGAAGAAACAGTAGTTCAACGTGTATGGCCCAAACAACAGCCCTGGCTATGTCTTTGGACTGGATGCCAACACAGGGCAAGATTATACCACCATCTACCTAGCCCATTTTACAGAGGCTTTTCACTTTTATTCCATGTGCAGCCCACAACAGAAAAACCAGGAGTATTTTTGTTCTTCCCAGAGCCCCATCATAGGATGGCATAGGATGAGGTACACACTTCACAGAACCATAAGGCTGTTTGTTCCCTTTCAAGCCAAAGCATGAGGCCATTTTGGGTGGATCAAGGAGACGTATAAGGGAGAGTTAGTAGATTAGGGAAAGCTCTGAGTACAACAAGGGAGAAGATGTGGGAATAGAGATTCCCCTTAGAGTGCAACTGGGTCATAGGTGGAGGGGATTGTATTAGGTGTTGCTGGTTGCCCCTACAGCTGTAAAGGTAGCAGGGTTGAAGCTTTGGATACTTTATGCCAGGCTAAGAGAGCCTTTACTGATTGGGTTGTAAAATCCTCTGAAACTGAAGATCTCCAGACGAAAGGGGGAAGAAAATTCGGACTAGACTCTGCTGTGGCCAGACCAGGAGAAATTGGTCACTCTAAGCACAGTCAGATCCGCAACTGGTGAATGAAGAAATCTAAGCTAGACCTTATTGCCTGACACACACCTGGAAGCTGTCAGGCTCTACTTACGGTCAGACTTAGCAACTGAAGAGGAAGAAGACGGGGACTAGGCCCTGTTGCAGGTGTGACCTGGGACGTACACACTGCTCTACACACGGCCAGATCCCTGAATGTTGGAGACAATATTATGGGTTGTGGCAGGCATAGGAGGGGCAGGAAGCCTGGCCTGCCTGTTTTATCACTACAGACGGATGTTCTGTGGGGTTGGAAGATATGTGTATATGGTAATTGTTGGTAATGATGGTGATGATGAGAATGCTGGGCAGGAGAGGCTGGGAAGTGAATTGGTTTCACCAACTGGTCAATCAGATCTTGAACACCCTGAAGGTCAGTAATGGCTGAGTATGTTCTCATGGGCTAAGCTTAGGAGACTATCCCAATTGTTATGTAAAGTTTGAAATCCCTGAATCTCTACAGGCATGCCCAGGAAAGCATCCCAATGTTGACTTTTCCTTTAGTTATAGCAATGGTTTTATTGAGGTTATATGGGAAAAGGGGGGCCTGGTCCTCCATAAATGAGTTCTAGAAAGAAACCAGCTTTTACAATGGTAAATGGGTATATGGTTTGTCTTCTGGGATGAGTTGGTGTGGCCACTGAGGGTATCCCCTTTCACCCAGGGCACCAACCAATGAAGGCAGCCCAGCATGAAATTGGTTGAACTGTCTTACTATTGTGTAAATGAATTTGATTGTGAAGAGGGAAAATACATTTAGCAGTATTCAATGTTAGAAAGTCATTCTTGTACTTGGCAGGCATGTGGACATGATTATTTGGTTCCCTAAGTAAGTATGGGTAAAAGACACTGTTTGTAGAATTGCTTTGTGCATAAATAATGGCCTTACTAAATCTGCTTTTCTGTACTCTGCATGTTAAATAGTTTTCAATCTGTAATGATTAGAGTAATAGAGGGAAAGGCTGCAGTATATGCTTTGATTGAAATCTCTCTGTATTTGAAAGGAATACAATGGTACTCTGTGAGACAGTGTTAGGGAGGATGGAATTGTGCACAATAAATCTTTCCCCTAAAACCGTGGGTCTGAAAGCCCTGTTCACAGGTTTTGTATACCTGACTGCTGGAGGAATCCTACTGCTGCTATGTAACTTTTGCTGCTATGTATCCTTTGTGTTATAAAGGCAATAGGGAAATAGCGCATGCTTCAAATTGCAAGGAATTGAATTTGGCATGAAGGGGGGAATGAAAGAGTTAAATTCAGAGAAGTACTGCATGAGTAGAAAAATAAGTGAATTGGACAGCAGATGTCCCTGCCTTATCTCGGTTTGAAAGTATGATTGGCCTTGTAACGCTATGCTTAGGTGCCTGGGAAGTAAAAGGGAGTCAAGCATACTCTTTTGCCTCATCTTTTGTCAGTCATTTGGTGACTGAGGCCTTTGTTCCCTTGTTTTGGGGGTGGTACTAAGCTCCAAATGTAATGGCTGACGTAGACTAGAAATGTGATTGATTGCTGACGCTGTGGACCAAAGGTATAAGAACTAAGTGTTTTAATCAATCGGGGCTGGCAGTTTTGGACATTATATATCCGCTGCTTGCCCTGCGCAGTAAATAAATGGTTTGGAAAATAAAGCTTTCTGTTTTGGAACAACCTGAAGGTCTTCATCTTTTCCTCGCCACAACACTTCCAATTTGGTCTCATCTGCAAACTTGATAAGCATGTCTTCGATTCCACCGCCTAAGTCACTGGTAAAGAGATTACGCAACAAAGCCAGGGGAGGGAAGTGAGCTCAGAAAAATACTTGGAATCCTAGATTCCTAGAGTTGGAAGAGACCCGGGGCCGTCCAGTCCAACCCCATTGTGCTCTGCAGGAAGACACAGGATTCTGGTATTGGATTGCTTCCATTACAGCACACATTTGGAGTCTCGCTAGCTGAATCTGCGTGATAACTAAAATCAGAGCACGGCAGGAGGTGAGTGACTCACCGAAAGACTTCAGGGTCTGGAAGAACCACTAAGGAATTGAGGCTGTTTTGCAAGTCATTGACAGAAGACGGAGCAAGCTTGTTTTTTGCTGCTCCAGAGACTAGGACACGGAGCAATGGATTCAAACTCCAGGAAAAGAGATTCCACCTCAACCTCAGGAAGAACTTCCTGACGATCAGAGCAGTTTGACAGTGGAATCTGCTGCTGCCTCCATGGAGTCCGGTGGAGTCTCCTCTTTCTTTGGAGGTTTCTAAGCAGAGGCTGGGTGGTCATTTGCTAGATGTGCTTTGAGTGTTTGTTCCTGCCTGGCAGAAGGGGGTTGGACTGGATGGCCCCTGGGGTCTCTTCCAACTTTATTCTTCTATGATTCTAACAGACCAGCTGTCAACTTCAGATGGGTGTCAGCTCTATTCTCTTCTCTGGGGAAATTTTGCTGACCTCCTGATAATGAATTTGGCTCCTTTCCACAATGATTCACACGCATTCACACCCCGCAGAGAGGGAGGGTGCGAGAGAGAGATTCTGTCGAACTTCCGACATGGAACTGGTGTGGGCTGACACTGCATTCCCTTCTCCTGATAAGTTTTCCTGACAATGAATTTGGCTCTCTTCCCGTCACAATGAGAGAGAGAGAGAGAGAGACAGAGAGAGAGAGAGAGAGAGAATCCTATAATTACACAATTGGAAGAAACCTCAAAGTTGGACCAGATGGCCTCTTTGGATGCCCTCCAACTCTACAATTCTACAATGACAATTATAGAATAATAGAAGAGTTGGGACAGACCCCCAAAGACCATGCAGTCCAACCCCATTTGCCCACGCAGGAAGAGACCATTAAAGTGTTTCCAACTGATGGTCATCCAATTTCTGTTTTAAAACCTCCACAGAAGGAGACTCCACCACACTCCTTTGAGGCAGAAGCAGATTCCACTGTCAAACTCTTCTCACTCTCAGGAAGTTCCTCCTAATGTTTAGGTGGAATCTCTTTTCCTGAAGTTTGAAGCCACTGCTCCTTGTCCTAGTCTCTGGAGCAGCAGGAAACAGGCTTGCTCCATCCTCCATAGGACATCCCTTCATATATTTAAACATGGCTATCATGTCTCCCCTCTTCACCTTCTCTTCTCCAGGCCAAACATCCCCAGATCCCTCAGCTGCTCCTCAGAGGGCTTCAGGGTTTTCCAGGCCTTCTACCATTTTGGTTGCCTTCCTCTGGACACCTTCCAGCTTGGCCGTATCCTTCCTGAACTCTGGTGCCCAGAACTGGACACAGGATTCCTCCAGGTGGGGTTCACAGAGGCAGCAGTGGATTCATAGAAGCATAGAGTTGGAAGAGATCTCCAGGGGTCATCCAGTCCAACCCCATATGGCCATGCAGGAAAACATCATCAAAGCGTTCCTAGCAGATGGTCATCCAACTTCTGTTTAAAAATCTCCAAAAAAAGGAGGAGACTCCACCACACTCCTTTGAGGCAGCAGCAGATTCCACTGCCGGACAGCTCTGACTGTCAGGAAGTTCTTCCTGAAGTTCAGGTGGAATCTCCTTGAATCCATTGCTCCTTGTCCTAGTCTCTGGAGCAGCAG
>CAOLHI010005991.1:0-46975 GCA_948474755.1 Ctenosaura bakeri | reverse complement strand
TTTCTACCTCCAGAAGATGGTCTCTTTGTCAATTTTTACACCAATAAGTCCTTCACATAATCAAGTTATCTTGAGTTTAATATCGGAGAAAAAAATAGTTTGCTTAAACAGAAAATGTTGAGTGTGGTTCTAGAGAAGCAGTTTGTTGTTGTGTGCCTTCAAGTCCTTTCTGACTTACAGCAACCTTAAGGCAAACCTGTTATGGGGTTTTCTGGGGGGTGAGTGTATGTGATGTGCTCAAGGCCATCCAGCAAGTTTCTATGGCTGAGCAAGTAATTGAACTGCATTCTCGAGGGTTGTAGTCCAACACTCAAACCACGACACAGGCTCTGTCATACAAATAATGTCATTTTTTTGTGCATTTTTGTGACTGAGATGAGGACTTAACTGTTCATTTCTCTGTTTGCCTCTCTCCTATTACACAATGACATCCCCCATTGGCCATTTCCACACTACGCTGTTGATCCCTGGCAGCAGGGTAGAAATATTGTGGTTCCTTACTCATATGGCCATTTCTGCACTACACAGTTTACAGTGCTATTATTCCACTTTCAACATCCTATGGAATCCTGGGGTTTCCAGTTTAGGGAGGAGCATCTTTGGCCTCAGTAAACTACAAACCCCAGAATTCAACAGAATGTTGAAAGTGGAATAATAGCACTGTAACAGTGCAGTATGAAAAAGGCTATTATTGTATCATCTTAGAAAACAAAGTCCAGTTTGATTTATTTTCATGCTATTTAAAAGGGAAGCAAATAGAAACAACTGAAAAGGATTGGGAATGTGCGACAGAATGTATGAAGAAAAAAGGATATTGGTTTTAATGTATTTAGTATAAAGACAAAGTGACAGAATTATTGAAAAAAAGGTATTGAATATACTATAAAGTAAACCCATCTGTGTTGTTCTTAAGAAAAAAAATGAAAATGATAGAGAAGTACTGATTATCAGTACAGTTGTGAATGGGGAATTTCGAAATGCTAAAAGACTGTTGAACAGATTTTGGGAGTAAGGCAGAGGAAGTTATGAGATATATATATATAAACAATAAGAATAACAATATAAAATGGAGTTAATGTGATATTATTATTATTATTATTATTGCTACATATAAATATAAACATGTTAAGCAATCGGATGTACAAAGATAAACAAGATGTTGTAAAAGGTTTTATAAAAATAAAGTTAAAAAAAAGAAAGAAAACAAAGTCCTTTCTCTGAGACAATCTGAGTTGTTCAGAAGTGGCATGTATGTAAAGACAAAATTGTTAAGAGGAGAGTGATTTTTTTTTAAAAAAAAATCAGCTCTTTTAAATCTGTCTCTGGAGTTCTTTGATGAACGACAAGCAGCCATAATCAACATTTTGCCTTTTAACTATAACTTAAATTGGACTCCAAGCATTTTTTTCACAGTATGTAACTGTAGTATTCTGATTCCACTTGAATTACTATGACCTCATCCTAAGGAATCGTGCAATTTGCAGGGGCTTTAGAATTCTCAGTCAGAAAGCTCTACTGCCTTACCAAATTACATACCACAGAATTCCATGAATTCCTTCTGACCATTAATTTATCCTGCCTTTTCTCCAGCAATGGAACTCAAGGCAGCTTACCAGTTATTAACTGCATAGCTGATTAAAAACTGTTTGAAAAAAAAACTGTTATACATATACATTTGTTGTCAATCATGTTGTTGTGTACCTTCCAGTTGTTTCTGATTTATGGTGAACCTAAAAAAAACCTATCAGTTTATTTTTTTTAAGCAAGATTTGTTCAGAAGGGCTTTGCTGTTGCCTTCTTCTGAGGCTGTGAGAGTGTGACTTGCCCAAAGTCACCCAGAAGGTTTCCATGGTCAAGTGGCAATTGAAACCTTAGTCTCCCACAGTTGTAGTCCAACACTCAAATCACTACACTGTTCTGGGTCTCTCTGTATGAACATGTATGCATGTGTATGTATACCTACACACACACACACACACACACACAGGTATACATACACACATACATGGATATAGCATATATATGCTATTAGCGTATATACCTGGCGTTATCCATGATTTTATTTTCTCATAAGTAATACTTGTTAGAAAGATTTGAGATCCTGTGTCTCTAATTCCCCAAACTATCTTGTCCAGTACCTGTAACTTTCCCTCACATTCCCCAATCTATTATGTTATGTTATTAACATACATTATCTTATTAATATACAGAGGTTGGGTTCCTGAGGGAAATATGCTGCCCTCCTCCTTGGTGCTAGGACTCATCTCCATAGCAACCGGCCAGCCTATTCAAGACAAACACAGTTGATTGCTTTTCCCCATATTCTCCAATCCAGTCTGTATTCAGAGTTGTTAACACACAGAAGTTGGGTTCCTGAGGGAAGACACTGCCCTCCTTGTTGCTTGGCCTCGTCTCCATAGCAACCAGCCAGGACCAAGAGCTCTCTGGCTGAGGATTCTAAAGGCTTCTCACTAAACTGCAAACCCCAAGATTCCATAGAATCTTCACAGGCAGCCAATCATATCAGGTCTTCTCTGCCTGATATGCACAAACAAACTTTGACTTTTACATATTAGGTTTAAAAAGCAATTGAACCATCTCTAGAGTTAAAACTAGTTAAAATTCATTAGAAGACAATATAAAAAAAAATCAACAAAGCAGCCCAACACTCCATAAAAGCCCATCACAGGTACCCTGGAGCTGTCCCAATTTGGCAGGGACAGTCCTGATTAATTCTCTGTTGACCCACCTTTTCAGCTGTTTTCAAAATGTCCCAGTTTCTCTCTCATCTTCCCACTTTCCCCTTTGTCCTCATCTTACTTGAGTTGCTGCAAACTGAGTTCAAAGAGCAAAAGTAGTTTACCCTCAGTAAACTCAACCAGATGGAATTGCAGACAAAGGGGCAAAATCTTGCCCTTCCCAGAAGACTCCAGCAAAAGCAAACTGCTGCAACCTGTTGCAGCTTGTATGTTCTTTCACCTTAATAACTTTTGCCCCCTTGACCATGCTCTGATAATTGCTTAGCCACCTGTCCCAGTTTTCATCTGTGAAATGTTGGGGAGTCTGCATCACATTCAATTTCTTAAAGGCTGAGAAAACATTGGTGCTTTTTATTGCCCGCAGAAGGAGACCAAAGAGAGAGCCACCCTGCACTTCTAGGGTTCCAAAGTTGGGGAGCAGCTATGAAGATTGCCTTCTCCCTTGAGCCTACCTAATGAGCTTGAGAAGGTAGTGATACAAAGAGAAGGGTCTCCCCCAAAGATCTTTCAGTTCAAACAGAATCATATAGGGAGATTTGTTGTTGTGTGCCTTCAAGTTGCTTCCAACATGGTGACCCTGAGGCAAACCTATTACAGGGTTTTTCTAGGCAAGATTTGTTTGGAGGGAGTTTGCCTTTGCCTTTTTCTGAGCCTGAGAAGGTCCCAAGATCACCCCATGGGTTTCCATGGCTGAGTGTCTCCAGTTATTCCAGACTGGTCTAAGGAAGAAGGGGCCCTTTGCTATCAGGTTTTGCCAGCTGTTGTCACCTCTGCATTCATTTATTCCATTCTTTTTTAGGGTTGTTTGCAGCAATATCTTAGATGTACACTAGAGGTCTCTAAAGGTGTTATTTAAAAAAGGTGTGGTTTGCTGAGGTGGTCCTATGGTTTGATGGGCATAGAATCATACAGTTGGAAGATTCCACAAAGGCCATCAAATCCAACTCCCTGCCATGCAGGAATACACCATCAAAGCATTCCTCTGTTTAAAAACCTCCAAAGAAAGAGACTCCACCACACTCTGAGGCAGTGCATTCCACTATTAGACTACTCTTACCCTCAGGAAGTTCTTCCTAATGTTTAGATGGAATCTCTTTTCCCGAAGTTTGAAGCCACTGCTCTGTGTCCTAGTCTCTGGAGTAGCAGAAAACAGGCTTGCTCCATCCTCCATGACACATCTTCAAATGTTTAAACATAGCCATCATGTTGCCTCTTAATTTGTTTTTCTCCGTTAAGTTATAGCACTATAGTGCCATTCCACTAGTGCACTGATACACTGTTGTTGATGTTTTGTTGTTGTTGTGTTCCTTAAAGTCCTTTCTGACTTATGACAACCCTAAGGCAAACCTATCACGGGGTTTTCTGGGCCTGAGAGTGCACTACAGCATTGTAACTAGTTTATATATATATTAAAAAAGAAAGAAAGGAATGGAATAGGAGGCCTTTTTTGTTGTTGTTCCAATATGTCTCAGAATTAAAAAGTAACATACCTGGGGGTGGAAACAGAATGTTGCATGTGAGGATGATAAAGGGAATTTCTAGAAATAGTCTGTGACAAAAGAAATATAACTGGGTATTAAATTGAGAGAGAGAGAGAGTGAGCAAGTGCTACAGCAGCAAATAGAACCTCACAAAATATTTGCCCTGACTGGTACAGCTAATAATTTGCTTTTCTTCCCACCACGGCCCTCTAAATGATACATACTAAAATTCCAAAGTTGGCGGGGGGGGGGAACCAGGCTAAAATAATTTTGACCAATTGTTGGAAGCATTTTTATATTTTTAATTTGTTAGTCACATACTTTCATAGTTTGTGACTATTTTGTCACTGTTATTGCTTTATTCTTTTTTCCTCTACTTTTCAATTGTTGTTGTTGTTATTAATAGGAAGCTCAGTAAGGACGGACCCAGCCTGTCTTCTGTGGGAATGATTTCCACAACAGATGGCCCTCTTTTCATTATATTCCCATATTTCTTTATCTGGGCTCTGAACCCTCTGAAGGCCTGGTCTTATGCAGCTCCCAAATTTCCACTACCCAAAGGTTGTGGGGGGTGCTTTGAGTCTGCCCTGGTACCTTGCATTGTCACCAGCATCTTGCTGGCTTCCCCTTCCTCCCCTGCCTATCTCTGGAAATGTGCCCGACTTGTGTCTGAGCCAATGACACATGTTGCCTTCCCCTCACAGTGGGAGAGATTAGAACCAGCCAGGACAGCCTCTGCTCTTACAAGCGCAACTGACCGGCTGAGCACAGAAACAAATCTGAGTGTTTTGCAACCTCTGCACACCCAGTCTGCAGAGCTCCAAGCAGGGCAGAAGCAAACGGGTCAGCACCAGGAAGAATGACACAGGGACAGACAGATGCCATAGCACAGGAGAGACAGGTGACAACAGGAGAATGGCCCGCTGCTGTCCTTCCACAGGAACCTTCCATTACAGCCCAGAAGTGCTTGCCGGACCAAGGTAAGGCCTTGGAGATAAGGGGGCGGGGAAGAACCACAAAAGCAACATGCAAAGGCTTTCTGCAGGACAGATCCTTCTTGCAAGAAATAATAAAAGTAATTGTGTGTCCCTTCACCTGATACTCAAACACAACGGGCCTTTTTAAAGGGCAGAGCTGAATTGTTTGGCTAGAATTCCCAAATTTTCAGAACCATTGCATTGTTTTTAATTCAAGTGATTAAAAGTGGCATGGGCTTGCTAGTGTATATTTTTTAAAACAAGTTCGGAATATGTTTGGAGCACTCTTTGATTATTCTACATGAAAAAATAAATTAGTTTTGCAAACAAGCATATTGAATATGCCTAAGTTAACATATGCATGCCTGCACAATTAATTATTATTTATTAAACATTCTTCAGAATTTCCTTTTAAAAGTGCAATTTGTATTTGACAGCCCTAGGAAATAGAAGTCCACAATTGCTTCCCATTATTTTCTGCTGAAATGTCCCATCATACAAACAGTCTTAGCTTGGTGCTTCTGTTGTTTATTTGGCTTCCCCTCCTTTACTACTTTCTTACCTCCAGCAGAGAGATTAAATTCTGCAAACATGCTTTTTAACTTTGGGGACACAGCTGGGTGCAGAACCCATTCGGACATGATCGCACAAGAGATATCTTTGCACAGTATCTTTATGACATGGATAACAATTCTGATTTGAAAAACTTTGAAACAATCCTTGAAACCTCCTTAATATTTCAAAGTGACTCATACGACTGAATTCCATGAATAAGGTTCAGACTAAATATATTTACTCAGAAGTAAGTTCCACTGAGTTCTGTAAGCCTACTTCAATTAAAGGTGCACAGATGTATAATGTGAATTTATGAGGTCCAGATAGCCCGTTATTGTGACTATCAGTTCTTTCTATTAAATTATGAACTTCTGCTGATAATGTAACTGATTGTTGTCTGTATTTTATGGCCCCAAAAGAGCACTTTTAAATTCCACTACCAACCAACTACAGGTTGAGTATCCCTTATTCAAAATACTTTAGACCAGAAGTGTTCTGTATTTCAGATTTTGAAGTACAGCACCTTTTTGGAATAGCCTTGCATCTCATTTGTTTGCTACTTTTGGTGTGTGTAAGATGCGAGACTGGAGAGAGACTGAGGATCTATTAAGTGGCAGGAATCCAAGCATATTGCTCAGCATGAATCCATGCCTCCTGCCATTTCACAGATCCTCAGTGTCTCTCTTTTTGCCACCAGCCACTGACTTCCACCTTCAAGGTAATGGCAGCGATGCTCCTGCCTGTTTGTTTGTTTCTCAGATACTCAATTTCTCCCTTTTCTTCTGCCAGGTGCCCTCTTCTGTTTCTGAAGTGGCAGCTGCAATACTACTCACAAATCTGAGAGATGAACAAGCAGGAGCCTTGTAGCCGCTGCCTCAAAGGTGGAAGCGGGGGGCTGGTTGCAAAAGAAGTTCCATTTTTTGGAGGTTTGGGGATTTCAGATTTGTGGATGAGGGAAGCTCAACCCATACTGACAAAATTCAATATAAACAACGTATATTGATTTCAATTTTTAAAGTCCTGCTCTTTGAGGTGATTACATTTTTGTTATTTAAAAGCTTCTTCACCCTTCTAATAGGCATGGTGATGAAAGAATATCAGAGTTTTTCGGATTTGGGAATTTAGATAGCAATTTCCTTCTCACTGTTCCCTGTTTCCTGAACTGAGCCACAGACATGAAGCTACACATCTCATTACCTTTATTGCTTTCTTTCTGTTCTTTATTTTCTACTCTTTTTGCTTCTCCCGCTATCACAATTTGATTTGTAAGTTCCTTGAGACAGCAATCTGGTTGTGAAAGACAGACCAGGCACCGTAAATATTGATAATGTGAATAGGGTTGCCAGGTAAAAACTAGAACTGGTTTGTATACCTTTACTAGTTGTGTCAAAGAGGGAATTCTGTAGGTGATACTTATCATGCAAGCTCCATTTGCTGAAATTCCTTCTCCTGCAAACCGTTAAAAGTACTGGAGACCTGTGCTATTTCTTGTCTGGAAATCCTAGGTGTATGATAACAACGGCAAGTACTACTAGTAGTACTGTCAGTACTGTCAGTAATAAAAGTTTGGGTTGTAACCAAACAAAGGAGACAAGTTTGTGATTCTGCCCACTGTGGGAGATAGCTGATAACACTAATGAAACAATTTAACACAGGATCGGCTGAAGCATCAAGCATTTATTTAAAAAAATACGTTTCTGCAGACACGGGTGTTCTCTAGAGAGAAGGACCCCCTCCCACAAAACAACACACATTTTATCCCCTACGCCAGCTTCCCTCCCCTTGGGCAGGACCCAAAAGTTACAACCCTATCAGAATCGCCTAAGAAGTTACATGCTCCCTTCCCCATATTTACAGCATATATGATCATGCACATAATCAAGCTTTAACCTTGTGCTTTCTTAACTCTCATTTGCTATTTCAAAATGCCCATCAACCAGATTCTAACCTCCCATTTTTGCTAAACAATGCCAAATTCTTCTCTAGTTTTTCTTACCCACTTTCAGCTTTTGCTGACCTTCAGTCTGCCTAAGCAGGTGCCTTCAAACAAAAGTACATACATCCCACTGTTGAATCCTTATCTATGTGTCTGGTTTTGTTTGCTTCAAGGTCTCCTTCAGCTGCCAGCTTCTAAAATACATTCTTAGACTTCTTTGTATTTCAAAAGCTCACATACTACAGTATATGTGTGTAAATATATTTAAAAATGTGTTATGAGCTATAAGCTAATATGTTACCAATACTATTAATAATATTGCAGAAACTAAAATATATTTTACTTCTCACACCCACCAACCCAAGATGCTACAACAGACTTTTTGCTTTGCAGTTGTAGTGCCAGTATATAATTAGGAATATTTTCCAAGAAAATCTCCTGGTTTCTCTGGGGTTCTGCTTGTCCTTTCTCTCTCTCTCTGTCTTCCTCTTTTCTTCTTTGAAAACAGAATAGAACAGAAGCAGGAAAAGACAAGAGCTCTTCCTTTCTTCTCCTTTCAACTCTGGGTTGTCTCTGGAAGTATGCAGGGAAATTTCAGTCCTGCACAAAACAGTGTAGGAACAGAAGGAGGGAGACAGAGGCAACCACATCTGAACTCACATCACATCTGAACTACAGAATACACCGTTTTTGTGGTACTAATATAATGGTCAGTTTCCCCAGAAAATCTGGGAAACTGCAGTTTGATGGTATACTGGAAATTCTTTATTGAAATGCCAAGTTTTTCTTTCAAAGAACTGAAATTCCTTAAGTGCTTCCACACTAAGTATTTATTCCAGAATTTCTGTGCCTTTTTAAACAAAGATTTATGGTGCATGTAAATGACATCATCATAATCATTGTCCTTCAGTGTTATCCTTATAGTTCTTTTTTTCCCTCGAAATGCAGAAATTCAGAATTTTGTTCATTCATTCGTTTGTTTGTTTAAAAAGAATGGAATTCCATAATCTTCACAGCTGTTGTGGCTTTTCTAAAATGTGGCTTTATGCAGTGATGGACAAGGCAGAAAAAGCTGGCATTTTGCATATCCACACCTTTACAAGAGGTCCCATTTATCAGCATCTTTTTTTAAAAGAAAATCTTTAACTTTTGTTAAAAGGCTTTTTCAACATTCTTTTTAAAAATATGATGTATGTATATGTAGTGCTTGGAGAAATATGTTAGAGCAAATTTAAAACTTGATTTTATTTTCAAGTCTGCCTTTTCAATTATTCCAGTCACCCTCATTTGAACAGTCTTTCCACATGCCAGATACTTCATAAGGGGGAAAAAAAATTCAGCCTTCTAATTCAGCTGGCCGGCTCCTCCCGAAACTGCAAACCCCAGGATTCCGGAGGATGTTGAAAGTGGAATCATCGCGCTATAACAGGCTAGTGCGGAAATGGCCAATGTCTCTGTGGCAAAGACATGAAATGGTGGCTGTTGCTTAAAGCTTCAGTTTGTTGTTATCCACTCAGAGAAGGTTTGTTATTGAGTGAATTTAAAAGCATTATAAAAATGCGATAAATAAATCTGCTTTCCTAAAGATGTCACTAAGTGGGGAGGAGTGGGTTGGTACTTTTCATTTTAAACTTCACAACCTCCATGGAGTATTTAGTTTTGGCAGCCTGAAAGAAGCCACAGTCAACACTTGGACAGAGTCTGTCAACTAGAGCAGAGTAGGCAAGGAGAAGCCTGTTGCTGTGGGGTGTTGTCAAAACTAAAAAGATAATTGGAAGCAGAGATGGATTAGACATGTTCGCAGAGGATCAATCTATCAACACCTACTAGCTATAGTAGTTAAAGGGAGATTAAACCAGTACTTTGACCCGAGACAGCTGGAAGCCACAGGGGAACAATAGTTGGATGAAGAACCACTGAACAAGAAAGGCAACGTGTTTATCTTGGAACTGCTTGGTCATGAAAAATATTAAAGTGACTTTTCATATAACAAACTTTTCTTGATGAGGCTTACATGATCACAGAGAGCAACAGGCTCTCTGATGCTTCTTTGAACCAAGGGATGGGAAGGAGTGGCTTTGTTAACTGAATTTGGAATAGCAGAATCATGTTTTATTTTAGCAGTTGTTACTCGGAGCCAGAGATCAGTTGCTAATTATTTCAATTTGGGTGGTATTGTTTAGAAGACAACCTCAATACAGAAAGTCTTGTAGTTTAACAGGGATTAAATACTTCTGGCTTTCCCCCCATTGTATTGTCTTAAAGGGAAGGGGAAAGGTACATGTGTCAGTGTGTAATTTCATGTAGTTTTAGTCCATGGGTGGGTAGGAGGTCAAGCTATTTATAAACCAATTAACACATTCCTCTAGTCCCTTGTCCTTTGTTCTAGAAGAACAGCTGACTCAGATGGATTAGCACAGGGTGTGGATCAGGATCTATTGGAAAATCTCAGGGTGGTTTAAATTAAATTGTCAAAGATTTTTTACTCCTGCTTGTCTAACAATAGTTACAGTTAAAAAAAAACCCAACAACTATCCTCCTCCCAATAAATTCGATTGCTTTAAAAAAAAAAATCAGAAAGGAAAAACAAGACCTGGTTTGGATAGGAAAAGCGTTATGAGCTTTCTTTTAGTATGGATCACAAGTTCCATCCCCATCTGAGCTGGTATTTTGAACATATGTCTGGTCAGTGGATTTCAGTATTCTACTTAACAAAAACAATGAAGATCCTGTAAGCCTGAAGTCTGTCTACCCTCCTTACTGTATGAACCTAAACTGTCACATTTTTTGCTGATTTTATTTTTATTCTAAACACCTTCCCTTACCCAGCAAAATCTTGGCAGAATCTTAGTGGGGCAAGTATAAAAATAGTTGCAGAAGTGGTTGCCCTTTATCAGAGATTGCATAAGTGCGGTCCCTAGTGAAGCGAATGCTTTTTTCAAGCACATTGGAGTGTCTATCACACTTTTGACGTAGTAAGTGGTGGGGATCTAATAGACTGTTGCAGAACAGGTGAGCTCAAGGCTAGGATGGCCAACAAGCAGTTGGTTATGTAACTGTGGGGCCCAGCATAACTTTGGTAGCGTCCTCTCCAAGAGTTCTCTGAATGATTTCTCCCTGCCCTCCCCTTTCTAATTTACACAAATCTATCAGAGAGAAGGGAGTGGAACTAAGCAAAACATGCTGGAGCTGTGTTCCCCCTTAAAGAATTTGTTGAAAAAAATATGTTGCCCCCTCTGTGGCACTACCTTTTCTTGGTATGGGACTGTGTGCTCCCCTGCAGTAAGAGACTATGCAGATGTCTCCTGTTTATTCAACTGGTTAGGGACCAGAGCACTGTCAAAAAGCAGAAATTGTCAAAATGCAGAACACAGTCTCTTTTTTTTTAGCTTGCAAATGCATTTTGGTCACTGAAAAACATAAATAACACATGGTATATCACTTATGAATGTGTGCAAAAGCTAAAAAACCTTTAAATAAATAGTGTGTGTGTGTGTGTGTGTGTGGGGCTGTGTGCATGTAAAATGAAATTAACAAAGTTTACCTTTAAATATACAAAAGTACTGTACAGTAAAGTGAACCAAAGAAGATGTTGGGCTGTGCGCAGTTTCTAAGAGATGAACTGTGAATCAACTTGGTGCCAAGTTGACTGAGAGAAAAAGCAGCACGTGGTCACTTTTTTTGACAATCTGCTCTTTCGACCCTTTTCAACTACAGCCAGAACCCATACATTCAATGTGTGGCTGAAAGTGCAGACCATGTGTCGAATATGTGGGTTCTAGTTGCAATTGAAGAGAGCTGAAAGAGCAGATCATTGAAAAGCAGGAGATGCCTATACTGATAGTAGCTTTCCTACTAATAGGGATTCCAAGTTTGACAAGTTTTTGCTGAGGAGCCAGACCAAATATGACAAACAGCTACAGACAATTACAGATGGCTCGATTCAATCATGGAAGCTACAGACCTGAGTATGCATGACCTTAGAAGGGCTGTTGATGTTTGGGGCTCACCGAGATCTCCCATCGGGTCATCCTAAGTCAAAGCTGGCCTGACAAAAAATAATGATAACAAGCACCTTTTCTCTTATAGAGCAAAATCTTTGTTCACTTGCCTCAAGTAAAAGAATGGGGACTCCTGACAGAAGGTGATGGTGGGCAGATCTGTGCTTATTCCTTAAAGGATTTTTGTTGAAATTGCAGTAGTCTTCATTTGCCCAGTAAAAACTATTGGTTCACTTTGGTTCATTATAGCAGTGTGGCCATTCTATTAGCTATTTTCCCTGCCTTCTTATTCTCCTTCCTCTCGTGCACCAAGTCGAGTTCTGCAAAACCTGCCAATGAAGCATCAGGGTGAGATACCTCTAAAAGGAATCAGTTTTGCATATCTCGAAAAATAACATGGTGTGGTAGTCATGGACATCTGTATGGTTATTATTGTTGTGTGTCTTCAAGTTGTTTTTGACTTATGGTGAGCCTATCATGGGGTTTTCTGGAAGCTAACAGGGAGTAATGTACCCAAGGTCACTCAGTAGGTTTCCATGGCTGAGTGGGGAATCAAACCCTGCTCTCCAGGGTTGTAGCCCAATGCTCACACTGCTACACCATACTGGCTCTCTGTATGTATGTATGTTACTTGTTGGTTTTCCCTCTGAGGCAAAAACTAGCCTTAGAGCATCCATGAGGGTATGTATGATTGACTTCCATACAGAAAAGGGCACATTTGGAGAGAGTTAACTCCCATCCGCTAAAACCACAGCCTTCATCCAATCTGGGAGCAATCATGGCTACTTCGATTTTTTTTTCTCCATTACAGAATTGCCATGTCTTATCTGGGTTCACCCTCAGTTCAAATCTGCAGTCAGCCATGATGGTCACTTGGATGGTCTTTTCAAAGAAAATTAGGACTGGAGTTCTAAAATCTCTTGGGTAGGATCCCTGATCTAACAGCAGATTTACCAAGCCACACCAGTTATTGGAGGAGGGAAGAGGGTTGGATCAGGGATATGTGCTAGAACATCAGGTGACCAACTATGGAACAGCTGGTTGTGCTTGTTTGTTGGTGAGGGAGCAGCAAACTTGCACACAATTAGTAGTAAACTCTTAGTTATTAGTAATTAATAGATTTAATTGATTTGATTTATATCCTATCTGGGACTCAAGGCAGCTTTCTTCCTTATTACAGCACTGATACTTTAAGCTAGGTTCTGGTAAATACTAGTTGAGATTAAGCTAGGAATTTTTTCCAATATTTGGTTGCAAAGAAATGTAGCTAGGGATTTTCTCAGTATGTCTATGAGGAAAAGATATGTGTGCAGTTGCCACTGCTTTGAAGAAATATGTGCTGACCAATTAGCCAGGTGAATAGCATCCCCTCCCAAGTGGCCCAAACACTATCTCTATGGCCTTGAGGTTTGGACCCACTGAGTGCAAGATTGTGTCTCAGCAGGAGCTCTAATATCACCACGCAATTGCAACCTGGCACCCAACACCCCATCAGCAATTTCCCACAAGGAAAGAGTACCTCTTCCCCCACCCTGGAGTGTAGGGCAGCCTCTTCCCTCCTCCCCAACCAGATCTGCTGTGAGGGGGTATGGAAACTCGTTCTCCATTGCACTCTCTCTATCTCAGAAGCTGCCTGGGCATCAGTTTCTTCGTGAGAGAAAGCCAGATCACATTTAATTCTAAAAGGAGAGGTGAGGTATATTCAAGCCAGCCTAGAAATTTAGCTCTTTGCTTTTTAGAAACCCTTCTTGTTTTTATAGATGTCATCAGCTTGGTTGCCATAACTCAATGCATGGTTTGGTTACGGAACTACAACAAGAGGGAAAGACATTCTGGAAAAGCTCAAAAATCCTCTTTTCTTTTTCTTGGTTATTTTTTGCTTCTCTCGTTCTCCTCCCAGGAGCTCAGCATACTATACTTTGTTGCTTCTTCCCATTTTTTAAAAAAATCCAACAATCATCTAAGACAGGTAGAGGAGAAAGGATGGAGCAAGTGAACTTGATGGCAGGGTAGAGATTGAAAGTCAGCAGTCCAGCCACTATACCATCCTGGCAGTGATGTGTTGTTTACACCAAGGTAGAGTATTTGCTTGGGGCCTCTAAGGCCCTTTTCACACAGGGAGGAAGAAACGGGGGAACGCGTGAAACGGAGCTTACCTGAAACCGGGTAAGTCCGTCGTCCAAAATGGCGGCTTACGATTGGCGGAGGCTCTCCACCAACCGGAGAAGCTTGCCAGCCGGAAAGCCTGCCCCCGGCAGATCTGCAAGCACGCACTTGCGCGCGCCTGCAAATCTACACCGGGCGCTGTGACGGGGCTGCACGCCCGTGCTTTTTAAAAACCTCCTGAAAAGTGGTTTTTAAAAAGCACATGGTGCCACCACTTCCAGTCGCCCTAGCGCAGATTGGGGTGTGGAACTATGCTAAAGTAATCTGCCCCAATCCACTTTACGGTGTAGATGACCTCTGTCAGAGGTCACGCTACACCGTTTTATTACCCTCGTGTGGAAAGGGCCTTTAAGACTGCCCAAAATGCTTGCAAACAAGAAGAGAGAATAACTGACCAAATGTCAAATGTCCACTTCAGTTTTGAAAAACTGAGGTTTCTCCTTCACGGTTGCTGTGACTCACACGGGTGCAAAATCTCCTTTGTCTGAGTTCACATATGATCACTCAAAAACCACAAAAAAACCATCAATGACTTCCTTTGTAAAATTAACCCTTTCCAAATGGTCTATCACAGGAGAGCAACAAAAGAGGAATGAGGTAATGGGATAAATCCCAGCCATAGATGCTATTATCTTGCTTTAATTACAATTTACCTGCCTCCTGGTGGTGGCCATCTATACTGACTTCTGAGAGAGTACAAACAGATACATGTCACTTCAGAAGGTGCTGAGTTAATTTAAACTGAGCTTGGAAGTGGGAATGAAAAGTCCATGGTAATGCTGGAAGCTCCCAGGAAGTAATTCAGGATGAAGAAAATATTATCTGGATCTCCAAAATAAAACTGATTTGTGTAGGAACAAAACCTAGGACTTCAGAAACTTTTTTCCCCACCCAGAGGCACACTTTGTCTGTTTCATTTTACAGTTAGAGAAACAAAAAAGGGGCATCTTCTTTAAGGAAGGATATAAGTCTTCTGTTTTGTCCCTTTATGCAAGGGTGAAAGATCTCCATAGTTTGTTGGAGAAAACAAATGTTTTGAGCAGCTTTTTTTTTGTGGTATTTGCATGTCCTAAAGGGTTCCAAGGAATTATTTTGTACAGAAATGTAGATGGCTACAAAACAATGCTTTTTTTCTGCGATAAAACCAGCATTCCCCTGAACACTTTGGTATGTACAGATACTAGGAGAAGCCCGAGCAAAAAGTCTTGTTCTTGCACGATTCTTCTTGATGAATCCTTCTTGGGAGGCCAGAATGGCCCCGTATTTGCTCTCCTTCTCTCAGCAACGTTTTTATGCGGCCGGGTTTTTAGAAATTGACTGGGGTGGGCTTTTAATGCTGTGTAGTTTTGTTCTTGTTGTCTTTTTTCTTTCTTTTTTCTTTTCTTCTTTATAATATTTTTATTAAAACAACTGTTATTCACATTACATACTTGTATTGTCATATTTTCAAATTAAAAAAAAAACAAGCTTATTTACCATGTTATCATACAATCTATCCATTTCTCTTATAACTTCCCCTCACCTCTTGATAGAACCTCTATTTAAGTAACTTATCGTGATCTCAATAAACATAAATTCTCTAATGTAGACTGGCTTCTTTAAATTACATATTATAGTATACGTATTACCTATTATAGTATACAGATCTATTTCTCATCATATCCATATACAATTATCCAGCTATTCAACTCCTTTAATATCTATATCCAGTTTTCTTCTATTACTGTCTTAATTGATCTCAAATCATCAAGTTTTTTTGTCTGCTTTTTATCCCGCAGATTAAGTATAAGGTCTTCTAAGGTTCTTGTTGTCTTTTAATGAATTTTAATGTTTTTAACTCTATCGATTGTTTGTTTCTATAAATTTTTATATTTATACTTTTTTGAAGCTTTTGTTTCATTTTAATCTGCATAGTTTTCAAACATGTTGCCAGCCACCTTGAGTCTCATTATTGAGAGAAAGTATAAATGAATATCATAATCATAAAAATAAAAAAAGCTAGGGAACATTTTTCTCTTCAGAAAACAAATAACAATGCTTAATTCTTTCCATCCCTACCTTAAAAACTGAGCCCCTTTGTACGAAGAATTGGGCTGCAATCTGTGGAAGCTTATGTTGAAATAAACGGGTTAGTAATAATGGTGCCACACAACTCCTTGTTTCCTTTCTCTTCTCTTTTTCTGTAAACCACCAATACTCTATAAGGTGGATCGGACTGGGAAGGAGAAAGAGATCTGTGTTTCTAAGGCAACACAATGTCACAAAACATTGCTGCTGTGACATCACAAAGAATTGTCATAATCAAAGAGGATCATCATTGCTACAGGATGAGTGGGACAGCGATGTTTGCCTACTTAGACACAGGGGAAATTACTGGACAGCTAGTACCAAGTTAATTTTGTACTTCAGATCATGCCTGTTGTTGTTGTTTTGTCTCGTATCATATGTAAAATGAATCATGATGTTGTCATAGTCCATATCTCAGATGTTGACAAGCCGTCACATATACGCATTTCCAAGTGAATATTTCAGATTATGTAAAAATGCATCAGCCTTTGTGCCATGTGTCTCAATAGATCACTTGTGGGGATTTTTCTGTAACGTATATCAGCACATGGAATTGTATATAGGAAGAAGAAGAGGAATGCTTGGCTCTGGCGGGTAAGGTGGTACTTGAGGGAGGGTTTTTTGTGTCATATACAGTGTCTTGGCTCTTGCTTCATGAGCAGCAAATCCCTGTGTGATGTCTGTCCTTGCCAATGTGTTTTATGGTGCCGAATTTGCAAAGTGACTCATCATTGTTGCTTCCCAAACTTTCCCTCCCAAGTGCTGAATGCACAAAAGAGCTGGTGAGAAGGCTTTCCTGTACAGTTTGAGGAATTTCTCCTCTCTCTGTTAAAAAGGTGCCTGTCTTTCTCAGCTAAGAGCTCACGATGACCCACAACTGTAAGTATCGAGCACACCAGGCCCAAACTTGGCCTGCCATATGTACCCCTTTGATCTCAAAAGATACCTGACAGAAATTATCGGGTCATGCTTTCAGGCCATATGTTTTCTGGCAACTTTAAATCTGTACATCTCTTTTTAGTTCTGTCTTGTAGAAGAGGGGATATGCTCTTTTCAACTATGTATCATGGCCATATGACCTCTTGGCCATGTGGGGAAATGAACTCTGGCTAGTAGAGTTCCTTCCAGGCTGATATTAACATCTATGCGCCGTTGTTCTGATTAATTCTCTAATTTAATAACCTAATTTCATTATTCTGACATTGAGAATTCTTGGAGAACAAGAGAGGCCCAGTAGATTAGAGGGGGGTGAATGTTGTCTTGTCTTCAACAAGGAGAGAAAAGAAGACACGCACAATTTCCAGCAACCATTAAACATCAATAAGCTTGATGTCTATACCAGGAATGGTTCTAGAATATTAAGTGCTCAGTCTGGAAGGACTTAGAAAGGAACGGTATCGTTACTAAAAAAATCCACACGGGCTTCTCAAAAACAAGTCATGTCAAACTAATCTGATCTCTCTTTTTTTGACAGAATTATAAGCTTGGTAAATCAGGGAAATGCTGTGGATGTAGTATATCTTAACTTTGGCATGGCTTTTGGCAAAGTTCCCCATGTTATTTTTCCAGATATGCTAGTAAAATTGTGACTAGACAGTGCTTGCATTGGGTGGAATGTTAACTGTTGGAAAACAAACAGTGGAGAGAAATGAGCAGCGAGATCCCTCAAAGTTCTATCCTAGGCCCACTGTTGTTCAACATCTTTATAAATGAATTGGATAATGGAACAGAGGAAATGCTAACCAAATTAGGAAGGGTAGCTAATACTCTAGAAGACAGAATTGGGATTCAAAATGACGAATTGAAGAGCCGGGCCAAAATTAACAAACTGAATTTCAAAAGGGATAAATGTAAGGTACTATGTTTAGGTAGAAAAGGGTATGAAATACATGAATATAGAATGGGTAAAACTTGGGTTGACAACTCTATATGTGAACAAGATCTAGTTATCTTAGTAGATGACAAGCTAATCATGAGTCAAAAATGTGATGTGATGGCCAAAAAAGCCAATGCAGTTCTAGACTGCAACAACAGGAGTACAGAATTCATGTTGAGGAAAGTAATAGCACTATTCTACTTAGATCTTATCTGGAATACTATGTCCAGTTCTGGGCACCACAACTCAAGAAGTATATTGACAAGCTGGAATGCATCAAGAGCAGGGTGAACAAGATGGTAAAAGGTCTGGAATCCAAGCTGTATGAGGAGCTGCTTAGGGAGCCAGGTATGTTTAGCTTGCAGAAGATTGAGAAGTAACAAGATAGCCATCTTTCAGTATCTTAAGGGATGTCATATACAAGATTCAGCAAGCTTGTTTTCTGAGGCTCCCAAAATAAGGATATGAACCAGTGAATTCATGTTTAAAGAAAAGAAATTCTACGTAAGCTTTAGGAAGAACTGTGTCTATGTTTACCTTATTATTTGCCTAACTATTACAAAACACTATTGTGTCCAGTGTTCTTGCCTTCCAAGGAAAACAAACAAGGTAACTAGTTGCAAGAAAATAAATCGCCCAAACTATAGGAAGAACTGTATTTGTGTTTATCTTATTATTTGCCTAGATATTAAAAAACACCATTATGTATCTATCCAGTGATCTCTTTTCCAAAGGAAGCTAAACAGTAAGTACAATACCTAAACTTTTCCACAATTCAGGGAAGAGAAAAACTCACATGTAGAGCTGACAAACTGTGTTGTGTTGAAACAGAAATGTTAAACTGAGGATGCACTTGTAAAACCAGATGTTGAAGCTTCCTTGACATTTTCCATTTAGATTTACCATCTTTAAGGTGCTAGTTGGAAATATGAACTAACTAAGATCCATGTTTCACATATCCTGTTCCTCTAACAGAGAACAAAAATAAGTGAAAAAAACTCTGAATTAGGGAAAATACAATTCCTTGGTGAAGTACAGGGAAACAAATGTCAGGCAAGCAAATTTCTGATTTTTTTTCATCTTCCAACTACTTCTGCTTTCACCTTGAAAATAAACTGCATTTAAGTGTATTCACAGCATATAAGTATATTCATGGGAAAACATGATAACTGAACCTGATTCTGTCTGTAGGGAACTGTATGAACATGGAAAACATTGTCAGGTGCCAACATAGCTGGTGTTTCTATCATAGAATAATCTTTGTATTATTCCTTTGGGCTATAAACCTTTTCCCTTTTCAGTACACCCCAGCTTGCTGTTCCCAGGCATTTGTTTAACTCAACTCTGAGGGTCTTCCTGGGATTCAAAACCGCAGAGTCATTTGCTAACACACATGCAGGCGGTATGAAGGGAATGTCCCCCTACCGTGTGCAGGATGGTGAAAGGATGCCACTGCATTGGCTCAGATTCAGTTCTCAGAAGCCCAGCCTGCTACTAGGTTGGCTCCTTGCTGTTGGTGTTTGACAAGATCAAGGAGCATGTTTCTACTTTTTTTTTCTAAGCACATATCTACCTGTTAGCCCTGGATCCTAGCAGATTCAAAACAAAACACCTTTAAGAAGTGCCTGCTAACCTGACAGGCAAGTCCACCAAAAGTCAGTTGTAGGATTGCTTGGGAGAACTATTTACTGGATCAGTGTTGCCAGCCCAAATATCAACTTGAAATCTTCATACGTACAGAAGCGATGGGGAGAGAATCTTGGCTTAATCTGCTCCTAGTACACACCCCTTTCCTCTCACAGGAACATCAGATATAATTTTTCCCCAAGAAAGTGCTTTGTAGGAACAAACATGCTGCACTGTTCATCCACTTTCTTAATTCAGGCAGGAACTGTCCCTCACACCTGTACTATTAAAAGACATGTAGGTTTATATTTCCCTCCTTCTTTTGACTATGGAAAAGTGCTTTTCCTCTAGATGTTCCATCTAGAGGGAGGAATACACAGTATTCTCCACCCCATCTTCCTGAAGGCAGCAGCAGCTTGAACAGAAAAGAAGCACTGCGTTCTCTCCCCAGCCATGTAATCTGTACATTGTTTTTGTTCACACCTGTTCTTCAGATTTATCGGCTATATTTCAAACTGCTGCCTCTAGCAAAGCAGTGAGGGCCAAATTAATCTCTCAATGAACAAGTTTGAATATTCACATATGGGATCTCATATGCATTTGAAGCCTTAATGGTACTGATATATTTGTATGAATAGTCCTTGCTCTGACCAGGACTGGACCAAGATGCTTATCTTCATGAGTTGTGGGGTTGTGCCTACAAGTCATTTCTGACTTAAGTTGACCCTAAGGCAAACCTTTCATGGGGTTTTCTTGGCAAGATTTGTACAAAGGGGCTTTGCCTTCCTCTGAGACAGAGAGAGTGTGACTTGCCCAAGGTCAGCCAGTGGGTTTCTGTGGCTGAGCAGGCACTCTAACCATCGCCTCAAGAATCTTAGTCCAAAATTCAAACCACTACACCATATTGGCTCTCTGTCTTCATGAGGAGGAGTAGCAGTTGACACCCTCAGTAAGTTCTGGTACATAACATCCACAGTTAGTCGAGCATCACTTTGTGGCAGTAAAAGTACAACAACTACTACTTCAGGAAAATGGGAATCAGCTTCCCAAAGGCAGACACCTCACTGTACTTTATATTAGGGTCACCCATTTCCTGTGAACTCCTGCTCTCTAACCCTTCTTACTCACTTCACACTCTTTAATCAAATGCAAACACACTGAGTTAAGTAGGTACTTCAATTTTTGAAATACTAATTGCAAACCGAGTTCCTAAAATTTTGCTTAGATCAGGAATATTAAGATTCCCTGATTTAAGGTAACCATTCTGCGTTAAAGAATGACAGCTAGAAAAATCTTAATGTCTTTAATTTATGCAAACTGTTAGAAATTTGGTCTGTCCTGAGTATGTTAAAAAATTAAAATGCTTATTCAGATCTGAGTGTGTTTATTACCCATGTTACATCAAATACTGTCTTGAGCCACATATCTTTCTGTAGGGTGTATTTGCAAGAGTTTAATCCTGAACTTTTATCAAAAAGGTGCCTGAGTAGATATAGATACTTACAAATAATATCACCAAAATATTGTTTTGAAAAAGTCAGTAGGTATACGGACAAACTTCCAGGGCAGCAATATATCACTCTAATGAGAGAAGAAGTAGTACACTTTCTTGAACTAAGAGAATGTGGTAGGCTTCATATTGCCCCTTCTGTTCCCCCATAGATTCTGTTGCTGAAGTGCACTCCAGTTCAGCTGAGAACCCAGACGAGACAGAGGACAATGAAGAGTTCCTAGAGCAGCTCATGTCCATCACCTCGGATAGTTTACCTCAGCTGGAAATAGAAGAGAGGTACAATGTAGACAAGGAACTGGGGAGTGGCTCCTATGGACACGTGCTGCAGGTTCAGCACTGTGAGAAAGGTGAGAATGTTTAAGGACCACACTTGAAAGGCAACGTGTTTTTAATACAGTCCCCGACCTGTTGTTCCAATTGGCCTTGGAAGCATTGATACATAGGCCTGCCCTATCTCTTGTCTTTACTGAGCGACAGGATAGACAAAGGTGGATGAAGACAAGAGTGAATGTGCACTAGGAAGTTCCAACAGTTTGATACCAGTCCAATTGTCATGGCTCCATCTGACAGAATCCTGTGATATATGTTTTGGTGAGGTATATAGACTTTTCTACTAGAGAGCTCTCATGCAGTTCCCTGAAGTATGTGCTAGAGCTTTCCAGCAGAGAATTCTAAACAACTCACTAAACTACAAATCTTGGGATTCCATAAGATGGAGCCATTACAATTAGGGATGGGACGAATCCAGAATTTTATGAATCCGGATCCAAATCAGAATCCCTGGAAAGTTCTGCGAATCTACGAATCTCACGAATCTCAACTCTTTCATATCCTTTTTTAAAAAAGAGCTTAAAAAGCAAGGGAAAGAAGGATAATCTTGGGCAAGAACACTCTTTCAGCCTTAGCAAAAGCCTGGGCAAAGGCAAACGTCCCTCTGAAGAAATCTGGCCAAGACAATTGTCCTAGTTTTGCCTCAGGATCTCCCCAGATTGAAAATGACACGAAGGCCCTTTCTACACAGGCAGGAAAATGTAGCTTAATCCCAAATTTTCGTGCCTGTGTAAACAGGGCCACATGCTACAGTAGAGAGATAATCCAGGTCAAAACTGGCTTTTCTTTGCATAGCTCCTTCTGTCATCCTGGGGTTTGTAGTTTGATGATACATCAGTACTCCCTGATTTTCAGGCGTTTCAGTCTCCAACAATCTATTTAGTTGGCAGATTCAAAAGATTCCGTTTGCCTATTTTGGCACAGGGATTCAGATTCGGAAATCTCGACTCCTTACCCAGAATTCGAGGATTTGGTTGGCTCATCCCTGAAGTTATGTCAGATTGCTTTAACAAGGTAATATAGAGACACTCCAAGGCTCCCGTAGCTTTAAGACTCATGAACACAAAACAAATTTTTAAAAATGCATTTCCCGGACTCACCATGACATTTTACTGAATGTGTGTGTGTGTTCTCAGACTTATCTGTCTTCATTGTGTAACTGTCCTATACTTCCCACTCTTTTCTTCTGGCTTTTTCTTTCCACAAAAACTCTGTTAAGGGGGGTAAAAAAAAACCTGAAGAGTTGAACATTATCTTTTGAATGATGGCACCCAGACTGCTTCATCTGGAACCACCCAAAATGTTGTTTGCTGCCCCTTGATAAAATATTCGAGAATAGATGATTTCGCCACACAGAAATTCTTGTGGCAAATGGGAGGCAGACTTGATTAATTAAAGACAATCCTTGTCTCCAAGCTGAAGTTTGACCTTAGCTTTAGAGTGGACCTACTCTAGTAGTGGGTGGGTGGATGGGGGGTTCTAGGGTGAAATCCTGACTTAACTTAAATCCTATCTGAGGCTCACTGGCTGCTCAGGCCAGCCTAGCCCAGCCCAAGCTGCTCCCTTGACCTCATCTGGCACACAAGTCATGTCATTAATTAGTTGTGTCATCCCAGGCATGCGGGCAGCTGCCAACAAGCAGGTGCTGTGTTGGCCAGACGAGGCCCACCATTCAGAGTAGCAAGTCAGCCAGTGACACAGCTGGAAAAATAAGACATTAAGGAAGGAGGCAACCCTGTCTGCACAAATGTGCAAGGGAATGTCAAGTTGCACAGAAGACTGAGACCACATCCCAAGACGGGGGGGGGGAATTAATCATCTTGCCTCTGTTGCCCAAATGAACTAGGAGAAGTTCTGTCACTATGGTGAGCTGGCTTCACAGTGCCACCTGCTGGAAAGTCACTAGTAAATAGTGGTTAATTTCTAAGAACAAATGAGTTGCATAGCTGTGCTGTGTGTGTGTGTGTGTGTGTGTGTGTGTGTGTGTGTGTGTGAAATCAAGTTAATTGCATGGCTCAAGACAGCCTCCATAGAATACCTTCTGACCAGGAAGTTAATTTGCTAGGGGCTTGAGGGCCAGCTATGAGATAACCAAGATGCTTATGGGCCACAAATGGCTGGTCTCACTTTCTTTATCCCTTCCCTTACACCAGGGATGTAGCTATGGATTGAGAGCATTGCCCCCGCAAATGAGAATTCCGCCTTCCCATGGAATTTCCTTAAGTCCCCAAATTCCTGGCCTTGCAGAGAAAATGCAATGGAAATCTTTCATACCTAGAATTCATCTGTTTGATATATTTACATTATCTGGGGAACTTTGCATTTTTTCCACTCTTGTGCTCCGAACCCTTGTAAAAGTGTACATCATGCAAGCTTTCAAACTCCACTGGTTTTTCCTCAGGCAAAAGATATTTGAAAATCATACAGGAGATCAACACTGATGATGTTAGAGTCACAGGCCTAATTTTTGTATTAGAAGTTGTTTCCGATGTAGTTCAGTTGTTCTAAGTTGCTTCAATACTGGAAATTTGGGGAATGGAGGCAAATGCCATTAGGGGCAGAATTCTTATTTGGAAGGGCCTGTTCTCTTTTTGTTCCCCTGCTTCCCAAAAGCCTGGTACACAAGACAGTTTTCAGGTAAAACCTTTCTTACAGATATGGAAAATCAATTGTGTGAAAACCATCACCTCTTAAATTTCTCTGTTTTTAAAAGCTGGTAGCACTATGTTTGAGAGAGCCATCATGGTGTATGTAATTGTTTGAGCGATGGACCCTGGAGACCAAAGTTTGATTCTCTGTTTAGCCATGGGTGTCCTTGGGCATGTCACATGCTCTCAGACCCAGAAAACCCTGTCATATGTTTGCCTTAGGGTCGCCATAAGTCAGAAACAACTTGATTGCACACAACAAGCACCATGTTTAAAACTATTGTTATCATTATGTTTGAAATTTTGGGCAGTTCCTCCACGGCAATCTGACTTTCAACTGCCAAGGCTCATGGTGGATCTCAGACAGATGTCTCCCTCAATGCAACATTACCCACTTGATACATGTAGTAAGCCTTTTTGGTATGGATCATGTGAAACCTCCAGCGCATGCTGCTGACTGTTAGACAGAAATAGTAGGAGCATACTTGTGCAACTGTTGTGATTGTGGCACCTAGGCATCACCTGCTGATCATCTACTGACACCTTGCCTTTCTTGCTTCCAGGAACCTTAATGGCTCTGAAGATGATGTCTAAGGAACGCACAGGGAGACGGGAATTTCTGCGGGAGTATTGCATCTCTCTCTGCCTTTCCTCACACCATGCCCTCATCCGAACCACTGGCAGTGCTTTTGAGACATCCACGCATTATGGATTTGCGCAAGAGCTGGCACCAGCTGGAGATCTCTGTGTTATTCTGAATTCAGGGGTATGCAAAAAGGCAAAGATTTTGTGGGGCCTAGGAACTTGGCAGAGTAGCACAACATGATGAGAAGAAGGTTGTGGGGTTTGCCTTGAGGACATGTAAAAATCGGTAATATAAAATCATGGTATAAAAGGAGAAGCCCTCAGATGTGGTGTAAGTCCAGCTTCCCACTTGATGGTAGAAGTGCATAGCAATAGATTCAAGTGTCAATCTTGTCTTTAATCTGTCTTTAAGTTGGGTTGTCCATATTTTTTTCATAAAGGTGGCACAGTACAATTTTCTGTCCCTATCCTTTGTCTTAATAATATTTTTAAAATGAAAAACTGCTTTGGGACTGAGCAGGTGCGGATGAAAACAACAACTGAAACATGTTAAAGTGCTTGAAGGATGGGGGCAGAGTTGTCTTTGTGATGTCACAGGTACCAGCCAATCAGCATCATCCAATGTTGGCCTCTGGGGCAAATCTTAACCATACCTCACACCCCACATAAACTCAGTTCAGCAGTTTCAGAGAAAAGTTACATTTCTACCAGCCACACTGAAGGCTCTTTGAAATGGGCTCCACCACTACTCTAAACATGGAGCTTAGAGGGTCTGTTCTATAGGCTGTGCTTTCCTTTAAACCCCCTTTCTCTTTCTCAACAGGAGGGCCTTCCAGAGATACAGGTGAAGCGCTGTGCAGCCCAGTTGGCTGAAGCTCTGGACTTCATGCACGGCAAGGCTTTAGTGCACAGGGACATAAAGCTGGACAATGTGTTGCTTTTTGACCGAGAGTGTCGTCATGTGAAGCTGGGTGACTTTGGTCTGACACGACTGGAAGGCACAAAAATAGCTGCCATGTCCGGCACCCTGCCCTATTCCCCACCTGAGCTGTGCCTGCTAGAGGGCACAGAGACTCTGTCTCTGGACTCAAGCCTAGATGTCTGGGCCTTTGGGGTACTGCTGTTCTGCCTCTGTACTGGCTGCTTCCCTTGGGATGTAGCAATGAGCCCTGACCCTCAGTTTGAGGAATTTGGCATATGGCAGAACCGCACAGTGCCAGGGGAGGCTCCAGGCCTGTGGAAAGGTTTCACAACTCATCTCTTGGAGATGTTCCGCCGCTTAATGACCATCGATCCTGATCGTCGCAGTCCTGCTATTGAAGTGCACAAATATTTACGTCTGCCTTGGCGGGTGGACACTTGTGGAGGGAAACAGGCCTCCCAAAGTGACACTCTAAAAGTAGCAGACTCTGACGGCTTCCCCAGCAGACCTGCTGAGGACAATACTGACCTGGACAGCAGCCCCAAGGGGAATTGTGTTGGGCAAATGCAACCAGAACTGATTGTCTCAGAGAAAACCCACACTATACAAGTGGGCCCCAGTTCTGGAAGTGATTCCATTCCACAGTTGGGCTCAAGGTTAACTGAGCCTGGGCTCCAGCCTTGAATGACCAGATGATCCCCTTCCAGGAACAAAACAGAGGGAGCTGAAGGGCCCAAGTTAAAGAGGGAGGACTTTGCAGTAGTTTGACTAGCTAAGGAGGAACCTTCAGACCAGTCAATGAAGTAATGTCACCTCCCCACTCTGTCTGTTGGTCAAAGCAGGGTAGAACTAGCCACTCAATAGAGATAGCCCTGCTCTGTGACTAGAGGGCTGGTGCATGCATGATTAGTAGCAATAGCAGCGTGACAACTTTAGCAATGTTGATCTTTACTTCATTTTCACACAACCAAGATCAAATAACTTCAAAGGTTTTTTCTTCTCCCTTACTGGGCAAGATTACTTGAGTTTTTGCACATTTGTGATGACTTTTTTTTTGCTATTACCTTTTTTTTTTTAAATTCATTTGCACAAAAACTTTTTTTAAAAAAAATCTATACAAAAACTCCCCCCCTCCAGTTTTCACAGTGACTAGATCCTTTTTCAATAGGATGTCCCAAGCTATCAAGAACCCCTTCTTTGCAATAAAATTTGCAAGTAAACTTTATTTAACTTGCATTAAGTAACCTAATAGGATAGAAGATATGGGCTCTTCTACTCTCAGTTCTTGCATCTGTGCTCCCCATACTTGATTTGTGGAGCTTTTTAAGAAATAAGATTACAGTGACATCCAGTCCAGTCCAGACGAGCATTAAGATTTCTCTGGGCCCCTGTTTCTTTAAAAAAAATGCTTCCTCTCTGCAGATCATGTCTAGTTTATTGCTTCCTCGTAGAGGGCTACAGTTGAATGTTTCTTAATACCTCTTTCAGATTTATCTGAATGTCAGTTTCTGTTTGTGAGGGTAAATTTAATTACTAGTGTCCATGAATTATATTTACAATCTTCGCACCCTTTATATAGCACTGGCCATTACTGCACTATGCTGTTATAGTCTTATTATTCCACTTTCAGCATCCTGTGGAATTCTGGGGTTTGTAGTTTCTTGAGGCCCAAGAGCTCTCTGGCTGAGAATTCTAAATGCCCCTCCCTAAACTTTAAACCCCAGGATTCCATAGGATGTTGAAAGTGGAATAATAGCACTGTAACAATGTCATTCGGAAATGGCCATTGTTTAACTGCGTTAACAAAAATAAAAGTGTGTGGTGGAGGATGAAGGGGAATAAACTGTTAAGCCACCTCAGCGCAAACAAGAACAGAAACTTTCAGTGGGGCTGTTGAGAGAATCAATTGACAGTGATGAAATGATCACCATTAATCTCTCAGGTTATTTCTCATTGAAGGAGAAATGTCTCCATGACTTTTAAGTTGGAATGAACTGAAAGGCCATGTGGGTGAATCAAGCATTTATCTTTCTTGAGAGAAATGGATTTCTGTCCCCATCCCTGACAGTTTCCTGAGCAAGATGAGAGTGCTGGGCTTTTGGCTTGCACATTCCAATATAGTTTTTCTAAAGGTTACTAGCTCACATAGATTGTGTGCACATGTCAGAGTCATGTTCTACTCAGCTAAACCTCTACGGCCAGTATGCTGTTAATCTACAAACTACCGGTAAGTGTCAAGCAAGTCAGCAACAAATTCCTTTCTCATGCACAGCCTACATCCAATTCTCCTTTATCAGGAAAGCACCAGGCAGGATGTACTTTGGTGTAGCAAGATGTTCCGGGCAATGAAACCCTTTGTTCTGCCAGCATTTGCTTATCTGTTACGTCCTACAGCATAGCTGGACTGAACCAAAATGGAGCCATGTCTAAAATCCTTATACACCAGTGGTACTCAAAGTGGTGTTCAGTGGACTGGTCCTATTGGTTGCTGGTCCACAGCAACTTACCAGGACAGAAAGAAATATTTGTAGTGAATGGATACAAATATGGTGCTAGTCCTTGGAACATTGGGGTAAAAAAACCACTGGCCACCATATCAGGTAGCTTATCAGGTAACTACACTTATTGTAGTTGCTGTTGTTGTGTGCCTTCAAGTCCCTTCTGACTTATGGTGACCTTAAGGCGAACCTATCACAGAGGTTTCTGGAGTTGAGAGTATGTGATGTGCCCAAGGTTGTCCAGTGGCTTTCTGTGGCTGAGCAGGTCTCCAAGATTGTAGTCTAATACTCAAACCATTATACCACGTGGCCTTTGCAGATTTAATTAACAGGAAGCCATAAAGTAGGCACAATCTGTGAACAAGAAACTTTTAATCAAACTTGATCATTTTTTAAAAATAGACTTCCTTGTGAGTAAACATTACAGAAAGATGTTGGCTGTTGTGGGAAGGCTGTTGTATCATATAGGCTATTTCCTCACTACACTGTTACAGTGCTATTATTCCACTTTTGAAATCCTATGGAATCCTGGGATTTGCAGTTTAGGGAGGGGCATTTAGAATTCTCAGCCAGCAAGCTTTCTGGTCTCAGTAAACTGCAAATTCCAGAATTCCATGGGATGTTGAAAATGCAATAATAGCACTATAACAGTGTAGTGCAGAAATGCCCAGAGTGCTATTTTGCCTTGTGGAAACTTTTTAAAATGCTGCTTCTGGTACATTGAAAAAAAAAAGAGTAATGCCTCAGGAGTACCAAATGGCGTTGTTGCAGAAGAAATTAAAGCCTCCTATTTTATATAAGTACAGTAATAAATCAGAGGTAAGTAAAGAGCAGCCCTCCAAATGTCATTGGACTGCAACTTGCCATCAATGCTAGCCAGCATGCCCAATGGTGAGGAATGCTGGGAGGGGCTGTCAGCTATCCTCTGGAGTTCTGAAGTTTGCCCAGTCCTGCAAGAAAGGGAAGACAGATGTATAGATCTGTAAATGCCGTGGTCAGTATAGTAAAATAATTATTTGTTAAAATAAAGCACCATGCGGGAGTTTGTATGTATATTGGTGTTATTGTATTGTTGATGGGATTTCTATAATAAATTTTTAGCAACAAAACTGGCTGTGTGGTTGGCTGAATTTCTTGGGGATCCAGATTAATTAGGAAAATCCTCTAGGGGAAACATCATCCCTATCCCACACTGGGATGCTTGGGTGATACAATGATAGTGCGAAGGCAATTGTTTCTCCTCTTTTCAATTTTACCTCGAGCCACCCCTTGCAGTTGTATGGTGAAAGAAACGCAGCTCCAAGTATGAAATATAAGGCAGTTTCCACACTACACTGTTATAGTGCTATTATTCCACTTTCAACATCCTGTAGAATACTGGAGTTTGTAGTTTTACTGAGGTCAAAGAGTTCTCTGGCTAATAATTCTAAATGCCCTTCCATAAACTTCATATCTCAGAATTCCATAGGATGTTGAAAGTGGAATAATAGCATATAAACAGTGTAGTGCAGAAATGGCCATATGAGTAAGGAACCACAATATTTCTACCCTGCTGCCAGGGATCAAAAGTTATGGTATATAGCTCTATATATGATGGCTGTGAACATATGTGCAATAGTTTTGCCTGAGGTAGTAATATAACTTCACTTGGTCCTAGTACAGTGGTTCTCAACCTAGTACAGCGATCGTGGGTCACAACCCCTTTAGGAGTTGAACGACCCTTTCACAGGGGTTGCCTAAGACCATCGGAAAACACATATTTCCGATGGTCTTAGGAACCAAGACACCGCTCCTCTATCCGTCTCCAGGTGGGTCTGCCCATATGCAGATACGCCCACATACGAGTACCTGGCATGATGACATCGCGCCAGCCCCATCACATATACCCCGTACAAATATAGGTGTATGTGACAGGGTTGGCACCATAAGGTACTTATGCGGACCAGTCACGCGTGTAGAGAGCAGCTACTGTGTAGAAAGCAGCTACTCTGTTAAAAGCAGCTATTGTGTTGAAAGCAGCAGTATTGAAGGTAAAACGACACTTCATGAATTATAATTACTGGGTAAATGTAAAATCATGTACTGTAAAATCAACTACTGCAAAAAAATAAAATAAAATATATATATATATATATATATATATATATATATATATATATCTGTACCATGGGAACTTAATCTGGATGCTGATCGGTCTTTTTATATTCAGCTGTGGTTGATGTGAATACTGCCCCCTTGTGATAGTAACAGGTATGTAAAAACAACAACACAGAGAATGGTAAATCATAGGAAACTTTAATGAACTGTATTGACTGAACTATGCCATGTATCATCTTTCGTATTATTAAATCTATTGTTATATATTATTTTCATTAGCAAACCATCCCATGACAATGGATCGTGTAGAGAAGAACATTAAGAAAAGAAAATATAATGAGGATTTTTTACAGTATGGTTTTACCTCAATAATTACAGCAAGAATTGAGAAACCGCAATGTGTAGCAACGAAAATAATTTTATGGTTGGGGGTCACCACAACATGAGGAACTGTATTAAAGGGTCGCGGCATTAGGAAGGTTGAGAACCACTGCCCTAGTATCTGATATGGAACTATGATACAAAATAATTTACTAATGTGTTTGGATCTCCAAATGGAGTCATGCAGACTTCTTTTAGTGCTCACCTCTGTGCTCCTCTCACATTACATTCTTATAGTGCTGTGGTTCCTCTTAAACTATTATGACCACATCCAATGGAATCTTTGGATTTGCAGCTTTGGGAGGGGTATTTACAGTTCTCCAGCAGACAATAAACTCCAGAATTCCATAAGATGCAGCCATAACAGCTGAAGAGGAATCATAGTGCTAGAATGTTGTACTGTGAAAAAACTCCCTAGCATCTCAAATAGCAGCCAAAAGAGTTACAGACTCTATTCACCTCTCTTTCTCCCTTTGCATTTTGATTTATTTGCCTTTTTTCTTCTTTAATTTGTCTGAGCTCTTTCTCTTTCTCTACAGTTTTTTTCTAATAGAGACTTCTTAGCATCTCTGATATTTCATATGCCTAAGAACTGTGAAGGCACTGACAGATATCTACAAATGGAACCTGCACCAAAGTGTTGCAGTGAATTCTAACTTTCAAAAATGAGTGCTCATATTAAAGTTCCAGCCACTCACTTGTGCCATCATCCAGGATGCTCCATTTGATTTCTCCATAATCATTTTTCTCTTTTCCCCCTAAAGTTATTTTTGCTCTTTTACAAACTAGATGAATTTGCCTTTCATGGAAGTGATTTCCCACTGTTACCCTGATCTCTGGGAGTCTTGGGAGGGACACCTAAATAACCAAACAACAACACAACTTTGGGGAAAATTAGCTGGAGCACTCACTAAAGCTAGAGAGAGGCAGGGTAACTTAGCAGGATCTTGCAACCCAGCGTCTATGGGGTCAAGTCAGTCAAGCAGTCAGACGGGTTAAAATAATAACAATGATGTTTTATTGAATACAGACAAATATTAAAGACACCACAGGCACACAGATAACTAAGGAATCAGAGATTGACTTAGGGATTTTCGGAGGGAAATGGGTGATATGACACCTGTCTCGTAGTCCTGGACCTTGACAGCGAAGTTGGGGTGCAATGAAGAAACTCGGCGCAATAGAGCGGTCCGAGCAATCCAGGGTTGAGCAGTCTCAGTTACTGGAACTGAGGGGAAGGCTCGCCAGGCAAAGTGGCAGCAAGGCGGTCTGAAACTCAGGAGCAATCCAAGGAGGGTCTCGGAATCAGGGGTTTTTATAGGCCATACCTTACTCGGTGAAAACAATGTGATTTAGGAGCAGGACAAAGCTTTGGAAAGGTCAGAACTGAGCATGATTGACTTAGAGCCGAATTAACAATAGTGTAGCCAGTATGCAAATGCGGAGCACTTAGTGCAGCTTTGTCAGGTTGCCCGCTTGGGGCAGGGAGCTTTTGTTAGCATCGCACATATGCAATGAGGTGTTTGCCGGAGAGGTCCCTGAAGTGACGAACCGGCTCTGTCTGGCCTGCCTGGGTGGAGAATGGAATGTCCAGCAATTATTGGCCGTGCCTGTTTACGTGCTTGTCCGGAGGCCTCGCAAACACGTGGAGCGGGGTGGCAGAGGAAAGCCGAATTATTTGATATCAAAGTGATATCGAGTGCTATCTCCGGGTAGGCCTGGACCGCAGTAACACCCCTGCCATGACCCCTGAATCTTCTTTACCGCATCTTTGGAAAATTATACTGAAAATGCACATCTACGCCTGTACCCAGAAACTGTGTAGAGGTGATCAGAAAAGGTGTGGAACCAGCCAGAACATAAGTTCAAGTTGTGTAATTGTGTACAATTTCTGTAGCGTTAATTTATAATAAATAAGAACAAAATGTGTGTATGAGTGAGTGTTCAGCTCTACCATTGATTCAGCACTGTGAAACCAAGACAATTTAAACTTGGCATGGATGCTAATGGGGACATTAAGGCTGTGCATCTAAGCATTGTTTTAAATAACAATAATAATGATAATAATAAAAATGCCTGCAGTATCACAAAGACTCAACAGGTGGCAGATGTGAGGCTCCTCAGGAGTAAGAGGGCACCTTAAGAACAGAAAGCACTGAGATTTCTTACAGATATTTGCAGCTGGTTTGAGGTGGGGCTGTGGAAGGCCAAATGAAAAACAAAATAACCTCCTGTAATTTCTAGCCTTTCTTCTGCTAGGTCTTTTAGTAGACACAACATACAGGAAGCCTCCACCTTTTGAGTCTGTTATCTAATGACTTGCTCTTTTGAAGCTTCTAAATTAAGAACAAGTTCCATTAATTCAAGGGGAGGTCTGCTCTTTCTTCAGTTCTTCTTGCCTACAGAGGCTGGCTTAGAACTGCTTGCATGCATGCACTATTTGCAAAGCAAGCTGAGGGAGGGGGAAGGTGCTAAGCCTGCTCAAAGAATTGCTTCCCACCATGGCCTGTAGATATTTGCCGGTTTTTCCACTTTTGCAGGGGTCCTGTGCCCCTAACCCTCGCAAATATGCAGAGATGATTGTATCTCATTCTTTAGCTTCCATGTATGGAACATATGAAGTAAAAGAAAATCAGTCTCCTTAGTTAAAAACAGAATGTGTTTGAGAAGATAAACTCTGAATTTTAGCAGACTTGCATTACAATAACAGATTCACATGGTGGGATAGGATACTGAGAGACCATTCAATCAAGCCATTAGTCCTATTTTAAAAAAAATATAAATGGGTATAAATCAATGGAAGACAGCAGACTTTGGGCTTTTCTGCACTACACTGTTATAGTGCTATTCTTCCACTTTCAACATCCTATGGAATCCTGGGGTTTGCAGTTTAGAAAAGCACATTTAGGATTCTCAGCTAGAGAGTTCTTTGGCCTCAGTAAACTACAAACCCCAATATTCCACAGGCTGTTGATAGTGGAATAATAGCACTATAAAGTGTAGTGCAGAAAGACCCTTCACCTGCAAAAGCCCCCAGGTTGAATGGCTTGCATTTCTAAGCTGGGGAGGGAGTATCTCCTGCATGAAAACCCAGGGAACTGCTGACAGTCAGTGGAAAGAGGCAATGCTCACTTAGGTGGATTTCATGTAAGGAAATGTTTGAACAGAAGACAAAACCATATTGGCTTGCTTCTACACTTTTAACAGCAGCTTGATCCTAACAGGAGCATCCTGTAAAGTGTGTCATGGTACAAAGATAAGCCACAATCACAGCTGTTAAAGGCAAGTCACAGTGAAAAGGATAGGAGTAGAGGCAGGATAATGTTGGCAATTGGGCTAAAGAGAAGAAAGACATTTTTTTTTCTAATTTATTTTTATCCTGCCTCTCCCAGTGGATTGAGGCGGCATTTAACCATGATTCTTGCCAAAATAAACTCTGAAGCCAAGTTCTGTTGTTCTTGCTCCAAACCAACCTTCCTTTCTGACTCATCAGTCTCTACAACAGAGCTTTCCACATTTTTCATGTTGGTGATACACTTTTTGGACATGCATCATTTCGCGACACAGTAATTCAGTTTTACTAGCAAACCAAAGGTTAAACTAACCCCTTATAAGAGATACAGACACATATATAAATTGTGATAACAGAATGTATGAGGACATAACATATCTCATGAAAACCTTTCATATATTTTTTTAAAATATACGATTTATAAATAAGAACATACATTTCCAAGATTGTAGGCGGCACATTTACACACTTCAGGTGACACACTAATGTGTCGCGGCTCACCATCTGGAAAACCCTGCTCTACAAAATAGCAACCCTTGCTTCAAGGAAGCTGTAGATCCCACAACCACCACTTCCTCTTGTAGTTCTTTTTCTCATTTTTGCTGCTAAGCCCATAGACAGATAATTCCTCTATTTCTTGGTTCTCAGATGAATCAAGCTCTTTTGCTGAATGTGGGATAGGTGGGCCAAGGGCTTCAGAACCACTGTCTGCCTATCCTATATCACCATACCCTCCAACTGTCCTTGAGAATCAGCATAGTGTAGTAGATTGAGCACTGGACTACAATCCTGGAGAACGGGGTTCAGTTCCCCACTTGGCCATGGAGCCGTGACTTTGGGTACATCATACACTTCCAGCCCCAGAAAAGCCCACGATAGGTTTGCCTTAGCATTACTCTAAGGCCATTTCTGCATGAGAGGGGAGCATAGGGAAGAACGGTTCACTGTGTATCAAGAGCGGTGTTCTTATACTCCGATTTCAAAACTGTGCTGTCCGCACACACCCCATTTACGTCGTATTATCTGGGAGAAAAGCGGTTGCTGCCTCTGCAAAAAGAACACAATTGTTCAGTTCCGCACAGGAGAAGCACCTGCCCATCATTGCCACCAAAATCTCTTTTTACAGTTCTCCAACTGTCCACCACAAATAGTTGACAAATCAAATGCCAAAACAGTTTACGAATTCGTGCAAATGAAGGGGGGCTAATCACAGGGAGATGAAATTGGACGTGAACTGTCAAGTCTCCCATATTCTTATATCCCTTGTCTAATATATTTTTACAAAAGTAAGCTGTGAAATTGTTGTCAATTGAAGCTGTCAAGTTAAACTGTCAAAATAGTTCCCTACTTTGGCAAAGTGAAGGCTGCAGCTCCAAGCTAATTTGCAAGTCACTTCAAAGAGAAACAAAGTTTCCTCTGTGAAGCTAATTTACAAGTCACTTCACTTCAAAAAAGAGAAACAAGTTGCCAGATCTTCCTGCTGTATAGCAGCCTGTCCAAGCAGAATCTGCTGAAATTCCCTCTTCTGTGCAGGCATTAAAGAGCTACAAGCTCTCTCCAGTTTTTTAGTCTGACAATCCTAGTACAAACCAGAGATTCTCACAAACACTTGAACATGCATACAGACAGTGTTAACACTTGCACAGTGGAACATGTGAGTATCCTGTCTGGCTGCAATTGCTATTTCCTCCAATACAGTCACAACTAAAATCATCATCATTTTTTTTTTGCAGTGCCATACCTAGGTTTTTATTTTTGTAAATGCAACGTCTTCTGAGCACATTTGCCTGTGTTCGTGGTGGCTTCAAGTACAGGACCCAATAAAGGACGCGGAACCTAAATGCTAGAACAGGAAGTGAGTGCTAGGACATTTTATTGAGGGTTGTATCTGTTTGCTGGGTAAGAAGACATCTTTTCACACAAAATATTCCCCTGAACACACCGGTAAGAGCTTGAGGAATTCAGACGTTATACAGAGAGGGTCTTTCACTGTCTCTAGTGCTGTTGGGAACAAGCATCTTGGAGCATGCATGGTGGAGGACAATGTTCTACACATGCTAGTAGCTAAGTAGCAGCAACAAAGTTCAGTTCCAGAGGGAAAGGAGAGTTTCTATATGAAAGATGAGATGTAGGAAATAGCCAGGGCTGAAGTGAGCTGCTTGCAGGATTTTTTTGTTTCAGGTGTCAAAATAACTTGGCTGGTTTTGGGTACTATACACTTTGAAATGAGGGGAAGGGGAGTAACCTTTAATACCCTGCTTCAGACAGCAAATATATTGGTCTCAGAAGTTCTTGGTTAACAATTACTTGTTCAGTCATTAGAGCTTGTATGTAATTAGTTACATTACTTGCATTCATTATTAAGGAACTCTTTTTGCAGTAACTAAGTTAAATGACAGTTGTATTTTAAGAAATAACTTTTTTATAGTGTAACTGGGTTTTAATTACAGAGCGTCAGTAGTAACACTTCTTCAGTGTTCTTTAAAAAGGCTAGATGTTTTGGCCTGCAGTTTCTGTCAGTCCCAGCATGGTCACTGGCAAAGGGCTGTGGGAATTATAGTCCAAAACATCTAGAAAGCCACTGCTTTAGGCTATTGAAACTAATCTCAACTGCTAATCTTCTTTTCTCAGGAGTGATTTATTTTTAACATTTCTGATCATGTCCATATGTCTCCCAAATAATATATATTTTCTGTTTATTATTATCGTTGTGTGCCATCAAGTGATTTCTGACTTATGGCAGCCCTAAAGGGAATTTTTCACTGGGTTTTCTTAGCAAGATTTGTTCTGAGGGTACTTGCTATTGCCTTCCTCCGAGGCTGGGAGAATGTGAATTGCCCAAGGTCACTTGGTTGGTTTCCATGTTGGGGTTTCAATCCTGATCTCCCATGGTCCTAGTCCAGCACTCAAACCACTACACTGTTCTGGCTTATAGTCCTAAAAAAGGTTTACTTTCCATAAAGGTATCTTGATTACATGTCCCTCAATTTTATTTTCTAGGTTTTTTCACTATGAACTATTTCATAATATATTTGTTAGCAGCACTGGAACATATTTTTTGCATTGTGCATTGACTGGCTCAGCCTTTTTTACCTTTGCTGCCACTTTGTAACTCAAATTCTGCAGAAAAGAGGGAATGCCCTCCACACCACTGCTATCTCCCTCTTCCTTGTTGTGACAATTCTAGGACATCAGTACTTTGGCAAGGAGGGGGCGCAAATAAGGAAGTCATGAGTGGAATAGTCAGAAGAAGGCACAATTCCCACCATTTTCTGCTTTTGTGGGAAATTCCAAAGGGTAGGTTTGATCATCTGAGAGTGTAGTTACACTGCATAGTTACAGTAGTTTGATGCTGCTTTAACTGCCATGGTTTCATCCTATGAAGTACTGGAATTTGTAGTTCCACTCCCCTCAACTATACCAGGACAGCTGTCTACTAGAGAGTTCTAAACACTTCCTCAAGCTAAAAATCCAGGGATTTCATAGGAATAATAGAGTAATGGCAATTAAGGCAGAATCAGGGTGCTATACAGCTGTTTAGTATGCATACATTCCTGGTTACAAGGTGGCAACCCAAAAAATGGAATATTATCTAAGGCCTGAACAGGAGTGTTTTCAAGCCATTTTGATTTTTTTTTTAAGCTTAGGAGAAAAGTTCTAGCTTATAAGCCATCCTGTGAGCCATCTTAAAGCAATGTAGTAAAAGTTTCATCAAAGCTGGTCAAATGCATTGTACCTTCAGAACTCATCAATGCTGGGACATTTAGACCACAATACTTTTGTTTCTGTTTATATGTTCTTATTAGGTTACCTGACTTTTCTGAGGTGATCCAAACCCTTTACCCATGGAGCAAAGGACAGAATGAAAGGGACAACATCTCTTGCTTGCCTTGATACTATTTTGGTTGGGACAACCCATCTGCTTTGCCTTGATTACTTCAAACTGCAGCCAAATTCAGGGGTCACTCAATACTAATATCAAGTTATTTAGGCCCTTCTGCAATCCTCCTAACGGAAGCAGTCTGCTAGTTTTCTGTCATCACTTGACTAAGTTGCCAGAAGATATCCTTGCTGTGCCCAAAGAAGCTGATGCACTTTGTCTGGAAAGAAAAAATAAAGAACTGAAGGAGTGGACTTTCCAAGCTTTTCCAGAACTCCGCTATCTGAAACCCTTTCCGCACGAGGCAGTTAAAACAGGCCAAGGTGTCCTGGCACGGAGGTTGTCTGCACCTTAGATTGGACTAGGTGCGGACTATTTAACTTAGTTCTGCACCTTAGTCCGACCCAACCCACCCCCAAGTGGTCCTCCAGCGCGCTAAGTAAAGACCGGAAAAATCAGGTCTTTACATTTTCTGGAACGCGCCATTGCGTTCCTACTTACCTGTGCAGATGTGCAGGCTCACACCAATACGAGCCTGCAATCAGTGGAGGGTGGGCTGTGGGCGTGGCCAGTGTCAGTGGTTGGTCCACTCCCACGAAGACACCAGAAGCCACCATTTTGAGCCGGAAGCCACAGGAAGCCACCATTTTGAGCCAGAGCAGTGTGGATCTACAGACCTCGCACTGCTCCGGTTCACCCTGCACTAATGGAGGAGCCCTGCGGAAGGGCTCAAGGGAAAGTCTGCGTTACTTCGGACCCAAGAAGAGCCGGTAAGTAACGGCATGGAGCGATTCACTTGCCTCATGTGGAAAGGGCCTTAGACTCCAAATATTTCACCCAGCACTTGTGATCTCACTTAGGACTTTCTTGGGTTTGGGGAAATTAGAACACCTTTCATTCCAGACCATCAATCCAAGGTGTCTGAGCATCACCATCCCAGCTGAGGTCTTGCTCCCAATAACATCACTGCAGATTCTAACCCTAATATACTTCTGCCTCACAGGACAGAGAGGGATAATGAAGCAAATTTCTGAGCTGTTTAATATCTTCTCATTGTTGAATCTTCCTTCTAAAGTATCTCTAGATTGCTGCCGTATGGAATTAAGTGTCAGCTCACTTAACCTCTCAGCTCTTGCTCTCCCAGCATCTCAGTATCGGAAGGAGAAAGTGATTTTTCATGTTAAACAGAGGAGTCCTCTTCAGTCCCTTACACTGAGAAATTTCCCTCTGGATTTCAGTGACCTTCTGAGTTTGGAAGTAGAAAAACTTGACTCACGCGCAGTGGTGAGAATGAAATATTTGCATGAGAGGAATGAGACGTACTGAATTTGTGCTCTAATCCCTTGTTTCTCACTCTGATCTCTGATTTTGTCCTATAATTACTACAAGAGCTTTGACAGTGAAGAGCTTCCAGACGGCTATTAAATGGAGAATTTGACACTTCAGATGAACAAAATGGAGAAAGTTGACTCTTTACTTAAACTGCCCCATCTCCAGCTCTTGGACTTTTCTGGAAATCGTTTGCTTTGGGACCTTTGTCCACTAGAATATGCTACTGTTCAAATGCCTGGTTTGTCAGCTGGACATCAGGAAAGGAAGACCTTTATGGGAACATCGGAACACCATTGAAGTGCCAGCAAATCACAAGAGTGAAGAAAATGGAGTCATTTCTGAAGTTTGTTGAGCAGAACTGTAGCCTAAAGATTGACTTCATCCTCTTTGTTCTCAGTTCCTATCTGCTCCTCCTCCTTCTCTCATTCCCATTGGTTCATGCCACTTGTGGTCCAGAGCTTCTTTTCCTTATCTACATGCTAGGAGGCTGGTGGCACCTGCTATGTGGCAGAAGAGGACAAGGCAAGCAATTTCTGTATGATGCCTTTGTGTCTTACTGCAATGAGGACCAAGGCTGGGTCCTACAGTATCTAGTGCCTTACTTAGAGCAGAAGGGCCCTCCCTTTCTGCAACTCTGCCTTCACAGCAGGGACTTTGTGGTGGGCAAAGCTGTTGTGGACAATATTATGGACAACCTCTATAGAAGACGGAAGGCCATCTGTGTGATCAGCCGACAGTCCCTGGGCAATCACTGGTGCTCTCTGGAGATGAGCCTGGCCACCTACCGACTCCTGACTGACCGAAAGGACACATTGATCCTTGTTTCTTGGAACGCATCCCCAAGTATCAGCTTTCAGCTTCTCATCATCTAGCCAAGCTGATGAAAAGGAAAACCTACTTGGACTGGCCTGAGGAGCCCACTGCCCAAGTAGCTTTCTGGAAGAGGCTGAGGAATAGTCTTAGACAGTGTGATGATAGGGAAGAGGAGAAGATTTAAGGATTCCATCATCTGAGGTCTGACTAAGAAGTAAACAGCCTGCAGGATTAAGTGTTTTTGTCTTATAATAGCTTACATTAGATGAATGTGCAGTAGAGGGCAGTCTGAGCTGACTGAGATTGTGGTGTGTGGCCGCCTTTATAGATATTACTAGCATATATACTCGGCATTGCCTGGGATTTTATTTTCTCATAGGTAATACTTGTTAGAAAGATTTGAGATTCTGTGTCTCTAATTTCCCAAACTGTCTTGTCCAGTACCTGTAACTTTTTGTTATATTCCCCAATGTAATCTGTATTCAGAGTTATTAACATACAGAGTTTGGGATCCTGAGGGAATATACCGTCCTCCTACTTGCTGCTAGCCTTCGTCTCCATAGGCCCAAGCCAGGCCAGAGAGCAATCTAAACTGTGAACCCTAGGATTCCATAGAATCTTCTTAGGCAGCCAATCATATGAGGTCTTTGCCTGATACAGCCAAACAGACAAACTTTGACATTTATATATTAGATAGGTCAGTGTTGTGCTTGTAACAAGTGACTTGAATTGGCCAATTCGCACAACGCTGTTATAGAGCTGTTATTCTACTTTAACTGCCATGACAATATTCTATGGAATTCTGGGATTTGTAGTTTTGTGAGTCCCAAAAGCTCTCTGGCTGAGAATTCTAAATGCCCTTCCCTAAACTGCAAATCCCATGATTCCATATGATAGTGTCATGGCAGTTAAAGTGGAATCATAGTGCTAAAACAGTATAGTGTGATAGTCCCCAGAAAGATAGCCAGGCAAAGCTAAGTATTTCTCTCTTCCTTCCTCCAGAGTGAGTTGTAGATAATGTGTACAGTTCTGCTCTTAGGCTCTTCTTCCTTTGCTTTTCTTTGCTTAAGAAGTATATTTTTTTCTAGATGAGGAATGAGAGTTAGAATGTCTGCAAACTTACTCGCATTTATAAAAGCCAGCTCTAACAGTTTTTTTTTTTGAAACTGTTAGGATTTTCCTGCTGATCTATCTTTAAATGGATGTCCAGAAATAATAAAGTCTCAAGCTTATTTTTTTTTAAAAATAGTTTCTAGAGTATTTATTTTGCTCCCAAAACACACAAGCTCAACATCAAAATGGTAGCATCCTGTTGTTGTTATATCCCTCTGAGCACTCCAACTCCTACACAGGATTTTCTTGGCAACATTTCTTCTTGCCATTGCCTTTCCCTAAGGCTGAGAGAGTGGGACTTGCCCAGGGTTACCCAGTGGGTTTCTGTGACTGAGTGGGGATTTGAGCACTGGACTCCTAAAACCCTAGTCCAACACTGTGACCACAATGCTAGCTCTTGTATTCTGTCATGTTTGTTTGAGGCCGTGTTCCAGAAGCCAGCACAGTATAGTGGTTAGCATGTTGGAGTGAGACTTGGGAAATCTAGTTTTTAGTCCCCGCTTAGCAACAGAGCTCTATGAGGTGGCTTTAGGCTAGTCACAGACTCTTACTCTAACTTTCCTCAAAGGGTTGTTCTGAGGATAAAATGGAAAGGAGGAAAGCTATGATAGAAGCCATGTTGAGTTCCCTCAGGGGAAAAAATATAACAACAACAGCAACAAAACCTGAGTATGGATTGGTTTAGGGTGCTAGTATTTGCGCTGCCTATCACTATAACCATGTTGCACATTGTTGTTATTGTTGTGAGTCTTCAAGTTATTTCCAACTTATGGTGACCCTGAGGCAAACTTGTCACAGGCTTTTCTTGGCAAGATTTGTTTAGAAGTGGTTTTGCCTTTGCCTTCCTTGGAGACTGAGAGAGTGTGATTTGCTCAAGAATACCCAGTGGGTTTCCCTGGTGGAACAGAGATTCGAACACTGGAAACCAGAGTCCTAGGGCTTTGTCACATGAGGCAGGGAAATTGCAATTGTTGTTGTTGTTATTTGCCTTCAAGTAATTTCTGACATATGGCAAACCTAAGGTGATTCTATCACAGGGCTTTTTGGGGCTGAGAATGTGTGACATGCCCAAGGTCATCCACTGGGTTTCCATGACTGAGCAGGGAATCAAACCCTGGTCGTAGTCCAATGTTCAAACCCCTACACCGTAGTGCCTCTCAAATCACAGTTACAACAGGATAAAAGTGCCTTTGGCAGGGACTGTTGCTCCTCTTGCTTTATTCTCCCAGTGGGAGATAGTTTGGGAAGCACTTCTTTTAAAAGAAATACTTTCCAAATTTAGTCTCCCTCCAGGAGAACAACCAAAGAGAAACAAGGTAATATGATAAGTCCCAGTCAAAGATGCTATTATCCTGCTGTAATTTTTAATTTTAATTTTTAATTTTTAATTTGCCCAAGCTCTGAAAAGTCCCAAGTGAGATCATAGGTGTTGTCAAGGTGATGCTCAGGTAGCGAAGTTCTGGAAATGACAAGAAGGCCTGTTCATTCAGAATGTTGACATCTCCTGCTATGCAGAGGGCCATAACCTGTTCAGAGACAGTAGCCAGGTCTCCTGGCAGGAAAGTAACATTGCCACAAAAGGCAACCAGGCCAGTGTCTGGTGCAGCGGGACACAAAGAGAGTGATTCAGAAGTGTGGGACAGCAACCAGTCTTCAGCAAATTGACATTTGTTGGTGAGCAACATATTGAGAAGGGAAGTTCCAGAAATGGGAGAAAGAGGAAGAAACATGTCATTCTTTGCATTCGCCAGTGATTTTCATGGGAAGAGTTTCCACCTATCTGAAAGAAGAGTACGAGTCAAATTTTGTTCATCCTGAATTCCTATTTCTACAATGAGAAATACCTGGGATTTAAAATGAAAAATCATTCTGTTTCTTCTTCCCACCCCCCACCAAAACAGCCATGCTCTAAGTGCTCTGTAAGTATTTTGTTAAACTGGTAAAAATCCTCCAGTTTGGAATGGGTCTCATTGCCTTGTAACTGGGTTGGAACTGAAACCAAAGAGTCTAGAAAGTCAAGTCAGGACCCACACCCATCCAGTTGCAATCAAACTCATGCTCAGACCATCTAAGTGCCCTAAAGGTGCCAGATTCTGTCTGATCTCGGAAGCTAAGCAGGGTCAGTCCTGGTTAGTACTTGGATGGGAGACTGACAATGAATACCAGGTGCTATAAGCTATATTTCAGAAGAAGGGACTTACAAAACCACCTCTGCACATTCGTTTCCTAAGAAAACCTGATGAAATTCATGGGGTTGCCATTAGCCAGCTGGTGACTTGGAGGCGTGAGTGCGCACAAACACATATGCTCAAACTGGTAGATTTGGTCATCCAGGTAGGAAGCTCACCAGGTGGTTTTGGGATGGATTCTCTCCATCATACCTACTTTAGAGAACTGTTATGACGATAACCCCAAATAAACCATCTGAACTCTTCAGAGGAAGGATGGAATGCAAAAAAAAAGTATAGACAGTGCACACTGGTGTATGATTTTACAGCAGAAGCTTATATCTACTGCTTGAGGCAGATGCTTCACTGTGCCAAATGGTAGGGCTGACCCTGCTCATGGTAATCCTTATGACTAAACATCTGCATAACAAAGGACAGAAGTGACACCTGCATTGTTGGTGACTGTAACTTATCTCCATTGCTGTGAAAGCTGGGTCCCCAGACACTGGGAAGAATCTATTCAGAGTAAGGTGTTAAGGAAATTTCACTCTCTTGAATAATAACCAAGAGAAAATAGGGAAAGAAACAGTTAACAATACCTTTTTGTTACTCCATTCTTATGTCTGATCTACATAGATAGACATTTTTCTGTATTTTTTCTTGACAGATGAACTCCCCCTGTGTTTTTGACACACAATATCCATGAAAGGAGTTTTAAAACTTCCCATAAGTGGTCCCAACTCTCTCTCTTTATAATTCGTTCATTCTGTTGTGACCTAGGATAGACAGTCTTTCAACTCTTGCATGCTCATTGAAAGGGTTCTTTCCAGGAAGTCACATTTTCTTGCTTTTCACGTGCTTACAGCTAAAAGTTTAGAGTGGGCTGAAGAGGAAGCCTCACTTCCGGTGGGTTTTGAGAGTGGATGTTTATACCAGATCTATATAGCATCCCTCACGTGAATTGCCTGCTGCTGAAAACAGGGGACAGGAGTGTTGGAGATCAGTGCCTTGTGTTACATAAGAGAAGGCCTAGTGCCATCTTCTGGTACAAAGTGGTATATAGCACAGATTAGTAAAACCCTGAGATAGGGAACGAGAGAGGTATCCATCCCAATGCAGCACGTCTGTCATTCCTAAAATGTTTTCCTAATGGCAACTTGGCTGTTCTGAGACACAGAATTGATTTGATAGATCTGATATAGATCTGATAAACCTGATTTGGATCTGATTTCCATGCATGATTGTGTAACCTGGACAGTCAAGAAAGGTGATAGGAAGAAAATCAGCTAATTTGAAATGTGATGCTGGAAGGCAGTTCTAGAGCAAGTCAAGACTGAACTCTCTTTAGAAGTGAAGAACTGAGGTTGTACTTTGGGCATGTCATGAGACAAAGGCCATCTCCGCACTAGACTGTTATAGTGTTATTATTCCATTTTCAACATCCTATGGAATCCTGAGGCTTGCAGTTGAGGGATGGACCTTTGAGTCAACTGGTGGCGCAGTGGTTAAATGCCAGTACTGCAAGCCACAAGGTTGTGAGTTCGATCCTGCCTGGCTCTAAGGTTGACTCAGCCTTCCATCCTTTCGCAGGTCAGTAAAATGAGTACCCAGCTTGTTGGGGGCATGTATAGAGATGTTTTGAAATACATGCTATTTGTAAGTTGTTTGCCGCCTTGATCCATATGGAGAGGCGGGATACAAATAAATAATAATAATAAAAAACTTGATGGCAAATAGCAACAAAAACAGCAGCAGCAGCAACAACAAATCCTGCCAGTCCCCACAAGGCCTGTTTGAACATCAGCATAGAAAAATTCCAGCATGATTGTGTTGGATTTGCCCTTTCCTTGATAACCGAAGGGTAGAGATGGGGAATAAATTGCTTTTGATGCTGATAATTCCCTGCCTCCAAGTACTGTTTTACTTTATTATCTTATTATTTACATTTTTATCCTACCCTATTTCTGAGTAACCGGAAGCTGGTGTTCAAGGCTCTGGCCCTCCCTTTCCCATGCTCACAATAGCTACCTCTATCCTGTGAGGTAGGCCAGGCTGAGAGAGAGTGACTAGCTTATTATTATAGCTTGATGAAGGCAAGCATGATTTCATTGGGAAAATGGCTTTGAAGGTGAGAGTAAGGAAGGAACAGTGCCATACTAGCAAAACAGAACTTTGCATACTCTGTTCAAGTGCTGTTTCATGCAAGATCAAATGGGATGAAAAAAGCTGTGTGTCCTGAGGGCTATATGATGAGACTTTTGCACCCTTTTCAATTATCTTTCACATTTCAGGACTTTTTCTCTCTGTTTTTTTTTTCTTTTTCTTTTTTGCAAAACATCCAATCCATTTGTGAAAAAAGGAAATTTTCCTTTTTCTATTTTCTTTGTCTTGAAGAATAATCCCCCACCTTTTTTGTGTGCAAAAGCCCTGAAATGTAAAAAGTCTTACTGAGAGTTGTTTCACATATCTTAATCTTACTCATTTCTCTCCTCCTAACTGGTCTTCACATTGTCTCTGACTGTCCTAAGTCTATTTCATCTTTATCCAAGACCATTCCCATACTACACTGTCATAGTGCTTTTCTTCCACTTTCAAAATCCTATGGAATCCTGGGGTTTGCAGTTTAGGGAGGAGCCTTTAGAATTCTCAGCCAGCGAGCTCTTTGGCCTCTACAAACCCCAGAATTCCACAGGATGTTGAAAGTGGAATAATAACACTATGAGAGTGTAGTGTGGAAAGGCCCTGAGAAGTTTGTTGCTGATATTGTTAGAGTGGGAAACAGAATTTGTTGTCAAATGATAACAAGTGAAGGGCTTTTCAAGAATTGGGGGTGGGGGGAGATGAAGCATCTGAAGGCCTCTCCAGCAAGAGAGAACAGAGAGGTGTGTATGTGTAGCACCAAGAGGAACAGCCTCAGCAAGTGTGGCAACTTGGCACACACAGGGATATCCATTCCCACTGTCAGGATTCAGTGTTGCTGTATGGATGCCAACCGTTTGGGACTGAAGCCAGAAGATTCCAGTGCAATGAGGTCTAAAGAAGTGACCTCAGAGTGCAAGAGGTCCTGTCAGTCGGCAACAGCAGCAGCTGGTTAAACTCAAGAGTTGGCAACTGGGGAAAAAAAGATCCCGAAGGGAGTTGCTGCCCCCTCAGTTCCTCTCATCCTCTTTCCACCTGCTGGGAGGGAAGGGGTGGGGGTAAGGCAAGATGGGAGAGAGAGGGGTAGGTGGAGAAGAAAGCTTAACTGTGATTTATTGCCAGCAGAAGGTGGGAGAATGCTTTGGAATGCTTTACAAGGGGGATACTGTGCCCTGACCTCTGGAGTGAAGTCCAGAAATCAAGTCTACGCCTTTTCTTTATGGCTCTCTACCATTACTAATGTATTGCATTACAGTGTGATTACTTACCGTGACTAATCCCTTGTTTGAAGCACAGTCATTAGGAGCTGAATATATGTCTATCTATCCAACACATAGGTTACTCATGTTTATTTGCTCCATTAAAAAAGTCAAGTTCACTCAATGTCTCACCTCAGAGTTTAGTTTTGCAACCATTTATTCAAGAAACTTTACAACATAAGGTATAAAAAGCATACATAATATCTCAATAGATTATCAAGATAATGGGAGAGAACACTTCTAATTTCAGTTTTGTTGTTGTTGTTTGCCTTTAAGTTGACTTTGACTTATATTAGTCCTATCCTAGCATTTTTTCCCATCAAGATTTATTCAGAGGAGGTTTGCTTTTGCCTTTCTTTGAGGCTGAGAGATTGTGATATACCTAAGTTCACCCAGTGGGTTGCCATGGCTGAGTGCAGACATGAACTCTGGTCTCTCAGAGACCTAGTTCTGCACTCAAACCACTACACAGGGCTGGCTGTCTCTAAAAATGATGATGCCTCTTGCTTATTCTCACTGCTTATTCTGATCTATATTTTTTATACTTCTAAATCAAATGAT